>JAODAL010026689.1:0-56286 GCA_025379985.1 Phyllomedusa bahiana | reverse complement strand
CCTTTAAATCTCACAGACCCGGGGCGCGGCCCCCTAGAGATGGGGGAGCGCGCCCGGGAGGCTGAGGCAGCAACAGGAGCGCGCCGGGTAAGTAAGGGGGTTGGGCCGGGGGGTGAGCGCGCCCCCCCGCCCGACACCGGGGCGGCGGGGCCATCGTGGGGTACCAGGGATGTGTCCCACCCTGACGGGGGGTCGCGGGCCCCCCGGGGGACAGCCTTTTTTTGTTTTCAGCGGCTTCTGACTTTTGGGGGCCATCCAATCAGTGAAGACACAGTGAAGTGTCAAAAAACATCATCGCTGAGGGTGGGCCTTTCCATTGGCTGCTAAAATCAATGATACTTTATATAATTAACTGTATTGATTGTGAACGCCATTTTCAGCTCACTCTCTGTATGCAAAAGCCTTTAGTAATTTTCCCCCCCATAATAAATATTTGGGGAGTTTGGTTTTGCTGTCTGCTTTTCCCACACCCAGAACGTTTTTTGGAAACATTTACAGGCTCACAAAACCCAAAATTCATAACACAGATTATATTATACATCTTTTAAAAGTTTGGGCACCCTTTAATTTAATCATTTTTAGTTCTAAGTATTTGGGTTTTGCAACACCCCATTTAAATTTGATTATCTAATAACTGAGGGACAAGTAAATTTCCAGATTGAATGGGGTTTTTATTGTATAACACAAAATGTGAAATATGCTTTAAAAACCAAATTTTGACGGGTGCAAAAATTGGGTCCCTTTCATTTTATTGATTTGAATCTCCTAACTCTTTTTCTGACTTTCTAAAGAAAAATTTGGTTTTGTAACCTCATGATTTTTTGAATTTCTAGCCAGGTGTATCCAATGAAAAGAAAAGGTATTTAAGGGGGCCAAATTGCAAGTTGTCTCCTATTTACCCTGTGAAAGTGGCATCATGGGCTCCTCAAAACAACTCTCAAATGATCTGAAAAACAAAGATTGTTCAACATAGTTTTTCGGGGAAGGATACAAAAAATTGTCTCAGAGATTTAACCGTCAGTTTCCATGTGAGGAACATGTAAGGAAATGGAAGACCACAGGACGTTTTGTTAAAAACCCCGAAGTGGCAGGGGCCCAAAAAAAAATATCAGAAAAGGGAGATAAGCGAGGATGAGGGGACACGCAGTACTTGGCAGCGAAGAAATGGGGGCCAATATCCCCCCCTTTTGCAGTAGGTGGCAAAGTATAGATAGGAGAGTGGATGGGAGGTCATGTTGTGAGGGGGCGCCTCTGCATCCAAGCCGGGGATGAGGGCAGCTGACGATGAAACACAATCGATGATGATGTAGCCCACCGCACTTGGGGGCGAGTGAAGCAAGGGGTTCTATGCAGGAAAAGAGGCTCAGCTTGCGCTCAGGGCAGCGGGCAGCCCGCAAGTGGGTTGTGTGGCCGTGGTCAGCAAGGGGCAGCAGTGTGAGGTCGGGGACCAAGCGGCCCCAGGGTAGAAAACCGCTTCGCAGGTCCAAGAAAGTGCGGCACAGGGGCTCAGCGAGGCTAGCGGGCAGTAGTCAGTCACTCAGTGCGGAGCGTTGGTGGTAAAATAAGGTACTCGGTGGCTGTTGCAGTTCTTTGCTAAGGGACACGGTGAAGCCGTATATGGGTATATGTAGAATCTGTGGGCAGAAAGTGAAGCGTGGCAGGGAGCTAATGTTGGCACCACGGCCCTGCGTCAACAACATGGCAGCGTCACATCCGTTGGCCTCGGGAGAAAACGTGACTCAGATTGTGGTGGTCCATCCAGCTGCCGCGGCAACAGCAGACATGCGCCCAGTGGCATGCATGCCAATTGCAAGCCAGTCAAGGCTCCACACCTCTTGCAGAAGGGACGCTGTTTCTCACTATTGCCATCATCTCTTGGTCCAGATGCACACTCTGCAACCCCCGTTTGAAAGGGTCGCTGGACTACTGGGCAGCCAAAACTGGATGTGTGGCCGAAACTTGCCGAGTTCTGCAGGGACGAAAGCTTTTCCTGGCCCGGGCAGCTAGTGTGGCATCAAAGCGGTTGTTCTGTGCGGCTGGGGGCCTTCGTTGCCCCAAGGAGAACCGCTTGTCCACCGGGAAAATGTGGAAAGCCTGACCTTTTTCATAAGATGAATAAGGCGTGGATCGGCCAGGTTTTCCACAAAAACAATTGCTCTTAGGAGTTCAGACCTACAATCCAGCCATGGACGCCTACCCAAACTGTTAGAAATGAGTCTGGCGTTCAACAACCTGCCTCATCACTATTTCTGATGCCGCCACACCGCCTGATGCAACACATCTGCTAGCCAGTTTCTCCATTGCCTACCTCCATCATTACCAGGGGACTGGTATTGCACCCACCTACCACACTATGATCATTGTGCCATTCTATGACTCATGCTGCTGCTGCTGTTTGTGGTTGCTGTGACATCCACCACTGTTGTCATTGTGCCATCCTCTGACCTCATGCTGATGCTGCTATTGTTGCTGCTGCAGTCACCTCCACACCCTGTCATTGTGACTCTATGACCTCATGCGGCTGACTTGCAGTCACTTCACTCTCTGTAATTGTGCCATTCTGTAGCCTACAACTGTTTGGCACCTACAGAATGTCATTGTGCCACTGCCTGACCTCATGATGCTGCTGGTGGGCTGCTGCCGGTGTCCTCCACACTCTGTCATTGTGCCAATCATCTGGACCTTCAATGCTGCTGCTGCGGTGCCCTCCACACTGTGTCATTGTGCCACTCTGTGGCCTTCTCCTGTTTTTGCCACCTCCAGAATGTCAATTGTGCCACTGTCGACCTCATGCTGCTGTGTGGCTGCTGCGTGCCCTCCACACACTCGGTCGTTGTGCATTGTGACCTCATGCTGCTGCTGTGGCTGCTGCCGATGACATCCACACTGTGTCATTGTGCCACTGCTTGACCTCATGCTGCCTGCCTGTGGCTGCTCCCGTGCCATACACACTGTGTATGTGACCACTCTATGACCTCATGCGGCTAATGCCGTCACCTCCCACTCTCTGTCATTGTGCCACTCTGTGGTCTACTACTGTTTTGCCACCTCCAGAATGTCAACCTTGTTCCACTGCCTGACCTCATGCTGCTGCTGTGGCTGCTTTGCCGTGACCTCCACACTCATGTCATTGTGCCACGGTCTGTCCTCAGGAGGCTGCTGTGGGTGCTGCCGTGCACCTCCACACTGTTGTCATTGTGCAACTCTCTCGACCTCATGCTGCTGCTGCCGTCCTCCTCCACTTCTATGTCATTGTGCCACTCTGTGGCATACTACTGTTTTGCCACCTAAGAATGTTTGTGCCCTCCCGGTTTGACCTCATACGCTGCTGTGGCTGCTGCCGTGCCCTCAACTCTGTCATTGTGCCACTGCCTGACCTCATGCTGCTGCTGTGGCTGCTGCGTGACCTCCACATCTGTCATTGGTGCCACTCTATGTCATCATTGCATGATGCTAGCCGTGCCCTCCACCACTGTGTCATTGTGCCACTCTGTGCCCTACTCCTGTTTTTGCACCTCCAGAATGTCATCTGTGCCACTGTCTGCGGACCTCAATGCTGCTGCTGTGGCTGCTGCCGTGCCATCCACACTCTGTCATTGTGCATTGTGACCTCATGTGCTGCTGTGGCTGTGCCGTGACATCTCCACACTGTGTCATTGTGCAACTGATCTGACCTCATGCTGCTGCTGTGGCTGCTGCGTGCCCTCCACACTTTCGTCATTGTGGCCACTCTCTGACCTCATGCATGCTACTTGGTCACCCTCCACCTCTCTGTCATTGTGCCACTCTGTGGTCTACTACTGTTTTGCCACTCCATAATGTCATTGTGCACTGCCTCGACTCATGCAGCTGCTGTGGGCTGCTGCCGTGCCCCCTCCACACTTGTGTCATTGTGCCACTCTCTGACTCATGCTGCTGCTGCCGTCACTCCACTCTCTGTTTTCATTGTTGCCACTTCTTGGCCTACTACATGTTTTGCCACCTCCAGGACATGTCATTGTGCCTCGGTCTGACCTTCATACTGTGCTGTCGGCTGATGCCAAGCCCTCCACACTCTGTAATTGTGCCACTGTATGACCTCATGATGCTGCTGTGGCTTGCTGCCTGCCTCCACACTGTGTTCAGTATGCAACTGTCCTGAACCTCATGCTGCCTGCTGTGCTGCTGCCGTTTCCCTACAACTGGGTTATTGTGCCACTCTCTGACCTCCTCATGCTGCTGCTGCCGTCACCTCCAGCTCTCTGCTAATTGTGCCACTCTGTCGTGTCTACTACTGTTTTCGCCACCTCCAGAATGTCATTGTGCACTGCCTGACCTCTGCTGCTGCGTGGCTGCTGCCGTTGACCTCCACACTTCTTTGTGCACCTCTCTCGACCTCATGTGCTGTGCCGTCACCTCCACTCTATGTCATTGTGCACTCTGTGGACTAATCTGTTTTTGCACCTCCCAGAATGTAATTGTGCCACTCTCCTGACCTCTTGCAAGCTGTGGCTGCCGGCATTTCACTCCACACTCTGTCATTGTGCCACTCTGACCTCATGCTGCTGCTGCGTCAACCTCCCCACTATCTGTCATTGTGGCACTCTGTGGCTACTACTGTTTTGCCACTCCAAGACATGTCATTGTGCCACTCTATGTCCTCATGTGCTGCTGTGGTCGGATGACGTGCCTCACACTGTTTGCATTGTGCCACTCTGTGGCCTTCTCCGTGTTTCTATGCAAACTCAGAATGTCATTGTGCCACTCTCTGACACCTCATTGCTGCCTTTGGCTGCTGTCGTCACCTCCTGACTCTGTCATGATGTTGCACACTTGAGCCCTCAGCTTGTTTTTTTCCAGCTGGCGCTGCCATGACTTTAATAGGCTACATTCCGCTTCAGTTTTTTTGTGTCAGTTTTGCCCTCTTAAGTGCCCAGGGGAATTTTTATAGTGAAGTGATTCCCTAAGAACGGCGGCATTCATGTGCGTGTCACTAACAAAACACATACATTGTATGAGACCAAACCAAGCTCCCTCTGGCATATTTAAAGCATGCACAACAATTTCTACAGCACCCTGCAGGCTCTGTGCAAGCCTGGAAATTGACTGTTTTTTTTTTTTTAACGTGGATTCGTCAGAAGCAATTCGGACCGAAACTAAATTTTGTTGGAAAATTCGGCAAAGTCACTCGATCGAATTTTTTGAGAATCGCCCATCCTCTTACCAAAACTTCCTGGGCAACCTCATCACTCTCAGATATAAGATTGACATCCGTTTTCAGAGCAAGAGTTAGAGCTTTGCTAGCAGACAATGTCCTCCTGGCTTCGCACCTGTCTTCCCAAGTCTACCTCCCTGGCACCCGCATTTCCTTAAGATGAACCTATGCAGGTGGACAGAGTTCATATAACGCTGGAGGAACGCACTCTGAACTTGTGCTGTACTGGGGCAGTACTGAGCATTTCCTAAAAAAACTGCCCAGTCTGCCCGACTGTGCCCCAAAAGCAACAGTGCCTAGGTCTCATGGGTCAGGCAACCATGGGTGAAGACACATCTGTTTAATGTTTGATCACACCGATCTCTTTCAGTTCTGCATCTGGCTTTTTTTTAAACTCTCTGCTGTCCTGGACTCCGGTTCCACTGGAAATAAAAAGTGTATTTGTTGGTCCAAAATAAAGAAGAAAATAATTATAAAAAAACTCAAAATGCCGCTACGTTTGTTACTACATATAGTAAAGCAGATTTTTAATCAATGTTTACCAATTTTGAAACAAGATCTATCGCTAGCAAAAATTTGGGATTAGGGTATACAATGGTACCAAAAAAGGTAAAACGTTGCTACAATATTTCCCCAAAGCATGTATACACGCCCCAGTTTTTAAAAGGTAAAACTTGCTTATCCGAAACGGGTTTGTATCAATGCGGGAGTCTAAGATGTACGGTGTGTAAACATATGATTAAAAGAAATACGTTTAATAACGAGATAATCCCGGGAATTAAATAAAAAAAATTTTTTTTAAATTTTCAATACTCATCATGAAATTTTATGCATTAAATGCATACATGAAAAAAATTTTTATATAGGATGTACCATACGAAAAATAAAAAAAAGGGTTATGAAACACATGACAGGTATAAAAAACAAACAAATTTTATATCAAGGGCGGTTAGACATTTTGTAGAGGAACATCAAGGAGATCTTAAGTATTTTACTTGTTATGAAATAGAAACGGTTAATAAACCCCAGAGGGGGGGGAATTGGAACTAAAAAGTTAAAATCAGGGAAGCATGCTGAATTTTTAATTTAAACACCAGAATACCTAATGGGCTAAATTTGCGTAATGATTTGATGTATATATATTAAGGTAAGATATTAAATAAAAGTTTTAGAATCGGTATCATTTATATAATACTAAAATATAGAGAGTTTTTTTTTATATACTTTGAGATGATTGGTTTTCATATTGTTTTTAAAGAATCAGGTGTGTGTGGGGAGGTGCCGGGGAAAAGAACCCGCTAAGGGTTGGGAAATCTTTGCACGAGGCAACACCATTTGGGGATCTTAAGGGCCACTGTTGAACCGACGGGTTGGGCGCACCCTTTCCGCTATTTTTTTTCCGGCGGAAATCTGCGCCTGTTATGTCGGGGCCGGGGGGCGCGCTCATAATAAAATGAAAAAATTCCGCCGCGCCTCGCCGTTTTTTTTAGCGCAGTGGGGGCCCGAGGCGCAGTGCGGCGCTCCCTAGGATTCGGCCGGAGGTAGTGCACTCATACAGGGGGGAAAAGTCGCCTGCGCCCCCCCAGTGTGTGTGGGGAACAGTACGGGACTGGGCGCAGTGCGGGACTTAGGCGCCGTGGGGGGACGCCCCGAAAAACAGTTCCGATCGAACAGGCTGGAACAGCGAGAAATCATCCACATGTCGGTGCGGAATGAATCAAAAATCCCTTTTAAAAAAGGCGTTCACATTTAAGGAAAAGAGTGAAACCTAAAAAAAAAAAATACATAAAAAAAAATCACTTTCCAATACCCCTTTTTAAAAATTTGGGGGGATATTGAAAATTCCCGGGAAATACATAATTCAAAATCAAAAGCTATTCTTTTGGGTCCATAAAGGCCAATCGAATAAGCGACAGTAAAACCATTAAAACCTATGGGGAATTTAGACCAATCAAACCCACTGGGGAAAGTTAAAATACGAAAAATGCAAAAAGAGTGTTTGGGGTTAAAGCCCCGGGGACTTGGCTAGCTGCCAATCGAATGGGAGCGAAAAGGACCCATTCTACCCCTAGGGAATTATTACCAATCAGAATAGGAGCGAAAAGACCCCATTCTAGTTTGGAGAAGTTTAGCCCAAATCAAAACCCCGGGGGGATTTCAAATACAAAAAAGACGAAAAGAGCTGTTTGGGCTGAGCTAGGGGGTGTTGGCAATCCCACCAATCAAGGCGGCTACTTCTCCCATTATAGTCTATGGAAGAGGGGCGCTCTAAAATCTCAGCACCGCGCCGTGCGGATGAAGTTTTAAATCAAAAAATCATTTTTATTAAGGTAAAATATTATCAATAAAGAGCAGAACCCTTTTTTTACAAATAAAGCAGTTAAAAACCCAAACAACGCGTTTGTCGCCAAACCCCGGCGCTAATAGGGAATTGCAATAGAGAGAATTGCCGGGAAATACAGTAATTCAAATTGTTTTAGTATTTCATTGGGGGCATAAACCAAAAATCAGAATGGACGACAATGCCCCACAAACCTATGAAGGAGTATTAATCAATCAGAAAGGCGACAAAGTCCCATTATACCTAGAGAATTTTGGGGGACCAAAAAACCAAAAAAATGGATGCGTGTGATATTGTGTGAATAAAAAATTTAACTTTTACTTAAAAAATTTAAAATAATATGCGGCTAAGCATTAAATCACAAATCAAGAGCACACAAAGTGCCAATAAAAAATGGCGCATTGAAAAATACTAACTCTGATGATCAATGGGGGTCTCCACCCAGTTAGATTGTTAGAAGTTTGGGACCAATCAAAATCAAAGGCGGGATAGGTCAAAATACAGTAAAAAAGAAGAAAGAGCTTTTTGGGTACTAGCGGGGGCTTGGTTATCCACCCAATCAGACGGGCTATTTCTCTAGAGTTTTTTTTGAAAAAAAAAATTCTGAGCGCGCTCTGTGTTTGGGCTAATTTAAAAAAGGGGCCCCCGTTATTTGGACCAAGGAGAGCGGCGACGCTCCTATGGGTTTTCAAAATGCAATCTGAATAAAACTATACAGGGCCAAAATAAAATTTAACCTACGAAGTGACCCCCGATGTATAAAAAACGAAGAAATATGGGGTAAAAAAAAAAAAATATTAAATAAATAAATCATTTTATTTTTTTATTTTCGTTGCACCCAAAAATTTTGATCCTTGGCTAACGAAAATAAAGAAAAAAACTTGTTTTATGGATTTAATTTTTTTTTTTTTGTTCCCCCATATTACTTTTCTTTTTAACACATGGGACCATTCTGTAGTTTTAAAATTTTTTTTTTGGCCATGACATTTTATTTCAGATTTCATTAGAAAACCCCAGGAGCGTCGCTCCTTCCCCTTGGTCCAAATAACGGCGCCTTTTTTTAACTTTGCCAATCAAAGAGCGCACTCAAATTTTTTTCCCCATAGAACTCTATGAGAAAATAGCTCGCTCTTGATTGGCTAAACTGGACGGCCCCCGCCGCTTCAACCCCAATCAGCCATTTCTATTTTTACTGTATTTTTAACTGTCCCCCCCTTTGAATATGATTGGTCAATTTTTTCCATAGGATATAATGGGACTTGTCCTCCTATTGTGTTGGTCAATTCTCCTCCATAGGTTTTTAATGGGGCATTGTCGCTCCTATTTGATTGGCTGGTTTATGCGACCATGAAAAGCTTAAAACAAATTTTAATTACTGTATTTCCCCCCAATTTCCTATTGCAATTCCTATGTACCCGGTCCGGCGGCAAAAAGCTTGTTCGGGTTTTAACGCTTTATTTGAAAGAAGGGGTTCTGCTCTTTATTGATAATGTTTGACACTTTTTAAAAAAATAATTTTTTTATTATACTTATGCCGCACGGCACTGACGCCGAGATTTCAGTGCGCCCATCTCTCCAAAGACTATAATGGGGGAAAATAGCTCGCCTCTGATTGGCTGGGATGCCAAGCCCCCGCTGCTCAGCCAAAACAGCTTTTTCTGTCTTTACTGATTTTTAAAAATTTTCCTGCCGTGGGTTCTGTTGGGCAAAATCCTTCCCCCCTAGGTTTTAATGGTTCACTGTCGCTCCTATTCTGATTGCGGTTTTTTGCCACCAATGAGAATAGGTTTCAGAATTTAATTATGTATTTCCCGGCAATTTACAAAATAAATTCTTTAATTGCGCCGTTCTAGAGTTTTGGAAAGTGTTTTTTTTTTTTTTTTTTTTTATTTTTTTACTTCACTCTTTTTTTGACACTGTTTTCCGCCTTTATAAAGGCGATTTTTTTTGAATCATACTCCCGTGCACGGAGCGAGGGGGCCCAGATTTCGTGCGACTTTTATTTTTGCTTTCCCGCATGTTCCGATCCGCTTCACTTTGCCTCTGTGGGAAATTTTGCCAAAAAAAAAACAGGTTGCCCGTCGGGGCTGCCGAGCGCGCACTGCCCTCGCTTTGCCGACCTCCATCGAACATGCCTCGGAGTTTGAGCGGGGGCCGCGTCCCCCCCGGGAACGCCTTCAGCCCACCCACACCGCCCCCACTGCCCCCCCCCTTCATGGGGGTCAGTGAAAAATGGGAACGCTCGCCTAAACCCACCCTGGTCCGACGCGGGATTCGGGTGGGAGGCGCGTATACGCCAGAAAACGGCGAAAAACCCATTCTACATTGGGGCCCCCAAATGTGTACATGTTTTTTTGAATAAAGCTGTGTTTTTTTCCTAATGCGGAGCTTTAAGTCTACGGTTGATTTCTGTAACGGGGGAGCGGGTAAAGCGGGTAGTGGACCCCTTGGACCACTGCCGGGCTTACTCCGACGGGGCATAACTAAGCGGCCGTCGGGCATCTTCACAAGCCCTTAAAATGATAAAGTTATGGCTTCCCCGACACCACCAGGTGCTACCTCAAGGGACCCCGCATGCAGCTGACCGACAGGGAAAAAGTGCCAATGCTAGGCACCAACAGGATTAGGGACAAAGATATACAGACTAGGGAATATGTGCAGGTAAAACAACACACGAGACAGGACTAAAAAGGGTGCCCAAACCCGAAGGGTAAACGGGGGCAAGGTAAAAACATACTAACAGGACCCCCAACACCAAAATATGCAAGAGACAAGCAGAGACTTTTTGCTAAGACACTGGCTAGGAACTAAGGCATAAACATGGCAAAACACAGGACAAACATGGGAAGGAAGCTCACAGACAAAGATACGACAACACATGGAAACCAGCATGGAGACGACCCAAAAATAGAATACCCCAAAAGGGCACAAAAAAGACACGAGCGCACAATAGATACTAACAAAAAAGATAAGACAAAAACACGCAATGACAAACCCCAACACCAAGGGCAGAGCAAGACTAAAGCAGGCCGGCTAGGACCTAAACTAAACATGGGAAGGAAGCTCACGGGGCAAAGATACAGACAGACACAGGGAAAACCCCAGGAGACTAACCAAGCATAGAGGTACCACAAGGACACAAACAAGACACGTGGGACAACAGACTACTCACAAACAAGAAACAAAGCAACAAAAAACTACAACACAACACCAAGGATCAGGCAGGGAGTGTGGGGAGAAGTAGGCTTATAACCACACAGGTGGAATGGGATTGGTAGAGGAGCCTAACCCTGCTGCACACTGTGGGAATAAAGGGGGTGCAAAAGTGGGCCCGCCGCCCCTATAGAGAAACAGGGAATAGGGCAGCACCAAAAAGAAGGGGGCAGCTGGGCCCAAAATGGGGGAAAAACCCCACCCCGCAACCCAGGTGGGAAGCGTGGCGAAGGAGCATTCACGGTGACAGCGGGACCAAAACAGGAACCGGGTCTACGAAGGAAACAGGTATGTCCGTGGTTCACAGCAGAGGCCGCAGCGTAAGGACAAGAACAGGAACAAAGCCATGTCCGCGGCCCCGAACAGAGACTGTGGCACGGACCATGACACTTTCGCTGGACTTCTCACAAGTGATTTATATTAGCTGTTTGCGGGCAGCAGCTCCGGAGAGTAGGTGCAGCCATTAATTTAGTGAACAGAAAGGTGCAGTGAAAGTGTCAAGCTGGGGAGTCTGTATACGAGGATCCAGGAGGAAAGACAAGCAGTCAGGTCAGAGGTTGACTGACAGAGAATGTAAAGGTGCTTGACGTTCCTACACAAGGCAAAGGGTATTTGGAATTTATATGCAAAGAAGCTGGTGAGTGAATTTGTGTTTTCTCATATATCTGTTCTGTTCCATACCAAGCCATTGACTCTACAGGTTGGGAGGTCCCACAAGGAGAAGATCTTGTTCTATGTTCTTCCTTGCTCCTCTGCTACAGTTCTCCTGGGTCTCTCGTGGTTACAACTGCACACTTCAGCGTTGGATTGGAAAATTAGTGAGGTTATCCATTGGGGTAGCATTGCCACTCATGCTGCCTCAAGCTCCCTGTCTGGTGCAATCCAGTCCACCTGCCCCGTCCTGTCTCCCTGCCCCGGCCAATGACCTTTTACCTCCTGGGATTTAAGGAACTTCCTGCTTGTGCTCTGGGTCAGTTCATTGATGTTTGGTGATGTCTCTAAATTGATCCTGACCCTGATTGCTGTCTGTTATCTGCATTTACTGATGTCCTTGTTCCTGTATTTACCTGTACTGCTGTTACCTGACGTTATGCAAGTCTACTTCCTCCCTGGGACTCTGCTTCCTGTCTTTGGCCACTACCTGCCTGTGACCTGTCACCTCTGCCTATTCCACAGTTCTGCATCCGGTACTTTGACTGTCAAAATCCCTTACTCCTCTATTGCCAAACCACACAGAAACCTCAGCAAAAGAATGTAACAACACAACTTGCAAACGACCTACATGTTTAAATTCACATTAGCATCTCAGCATGACATCTCCTGTAGCAGAAGGTTTAGGGCTTGCCCCCATGGCACGGGTTTTCACACGGTTTTACAGACAGTTTTTGGTTTTGATCTATAAACTGGGTGTCAACTTTTAAAATGGACCTTAATGGAAAAGCCGTGCAGCGGTTCCCACTGCACGGGTTTTCCGGTGGGTGGTTTTTCAGATCACCGGCGGTCCGAAAAACATTCAAGATGTTCATGCTTCCGGGCAGAATATGAATAGCTCAATGCGAGAGGGGAGGGCTTTTCTCCGCAAACCGCGGAGAAAAGCCGTCCTTCTGTGGCCGTGTGCATGGTCGCAAAACAGTGCAAATACCGGTCTGGATTTCCGACCGGTATTTGCACTGTTCCGTGTAAACGGCCCCTTATGGTCTTACATATTACTGATTTAATCACTGAACAATTAGATTACAATTTGGGAATAAATTATATATTAATCAAAGGAAAATACATACCCTCAAAATGTAACTTTTACATAATTAATAAAAATACAATAACCATAAAAAATCACAGTGTAGACATAGGCCACACAAAAAAAAGACATAAATTAGAGTAGTATATATATAGGACCCAGTTTATATTACTTTAAATCATATATTTTTTAATCCCAATAATGAGTCTGCATGTTTGGTTTGGATCTTTTGTATTTCACAGTTATGAATTTTTGATTTTGGAGGGAATCTTTCAGGATTTTGTGGGTGTCAGTTTGTGGGTTCACCCTTATTGGGGCAGTAACTCCACTTAAGGAGAGAAATAGGATAAGATCATAGGGACATGTACACCCCCTAAATCCTGGCTCTATGTAGTACTAGTCCTCTGTATACTATATTGAATGTTTTTTTGAATGAGGGACATGCAATAATTGAAGAGGATTTTGGTCTAGGGCATTCTAATCCTTTTGGATAAATGTATCATTTATATATGCATTACAAATGCAGGAAAGGTGAGTAGACTCCATCCAAACTGGGAATTGTTATGGTTATTGTATTTTTATTAATTTTTTATCAGTAAAAGTTAAATTTATAATGTGCTCTGCGGATAACTTTAGGGAAGGCGTTACTCCGTCTCACTGGGGTACTTGCGTAGTACACTGGTTCCCTCATTTGCACCCTCCTTACATGCAGCATATGTATCCTGAATCCTTCCTCCCTCTGAGTCGTGGAGACAGGAAAGGAGGATTCCGGAGAGACACGGTCCCCCCCACGTGGAGTGGGGAAGGAGAGCACTAAGTAAGTAACAGTACAGTCATTATATCATCACAGGCAGTGAGAGAATCCATAATCTGCTTACCTGGGACTTTAATACCTATGAGGCATAAGGTAGGTATAATTACTGCATGGGGGCAGAGCACATGCAATAATAGTATGGGCACAATGTGGGAACTTTTACAGTGTAAGGGCACAAAGTGGCAGCTATCACTTTATGGTGGTGGTACAAAGTATGGCACTATTAATAAGGGGCACAAAAGAGGCATTATTTTTTGTGATGGCCACAATATGGGGAATTATTACTATGTGGAGGACACTTAAATGGGCAGATTTTTTGGGAGACACAAAGGGAAGCTCTGAGAGGGGCACTGGGGGCAGCAGCAGCACACATCTCTGACACATATAGTTTAATACTTGTTTTTCCCCTCAAAAAATAAAATTCTGAAGCATTATTTTTTAAGGAATCTGTGTTTTGCTTTCCTTTGTTATTCCTCCAAGAAATACCACAGGATTGTCAAAATCCAGAGATTTATCAAAAGATGCTCCAGAATTGTTATCTCACAAGAAAAAGAAGCATTGACTAAGACAGACAGACACCTCAGAAGAGCTGACAGGTCTTCTTTAAGATTCTTTAGGGAGAGACTAGCTTTGCATCGATATGAGAAATATGCCATCTGCACATTTCATTTTATACATGAGATATGAAACTTTATTGCGAAAGTAATATAAGAATAACATCTTGTTTTCAGATTTAAGGGGCTATATTCAGAAGCTGGTCATAAAACGGGTTGGTATTTTGTTGCTATAGTAACTGCTAGATATAATATATTCTGAAAATCAGGATAGTATATACTCAACCTATGAAATAAAGGGAAATTACTATTGTGAGGATTGGTACTAAAATGCTTACTTGTGTGATGAGATATCTAGCTATCATTTATGCCAGTACAGCTCTTTATTACACAGTCATTTTTGGTGTATCTTTTCTGTTTAATTTCTCAGTATTTACATTATAGAATGTCTTTTTGTATTTTAAATGGAAAGTGCATACAATTCAGCCATTCAATTCTGCCATTTTGTTGCGCCTAAGGTATGCTTAATATTTATTTTACAGACTGTAATAGATATAGTGTTAATATATACATAAACAGTATCTCACAAAAATAAATGTATTATAACTTTTTATGCTACAACACTGAAGATATGACACTTTGATACGATGGAAAGTAGCCAGTATACAGCTTGTTTAACAGTGTAAATTTGGTGTGCCCTCAAAATAACTCAACACACAGCCATGAACATCTAAACTGCTGGCAATAAAAGTATATTTCTAAGTGAAAATGTCAAATTTTGCCTAAAGTGTCAGAGCTCCACAGAGCTAGTGGATGTTAGAGATTTTGTGTTCCTCCACCTTTTAGTTGAGGAGGTGCCACTGATGTTCAATATGGTTTGGTTCTGGAGACAAGCTTGGCCAGTCCAGCACCTTTTCTCACATTTTTTTTAGCAAGGCAGTGGTCGTCTTAAAGATGTGTTTGGAGTTGTTCTCATGTTGTAATACTGCTCTTTGGTCCAGTTTCCAAATGGAGGGGGATCATGCTCTGCATCAGTATGTCACAGTACATTCATGGTTCCCTCAATGAACTTTAGCTCCCACCGGAGGCAAGACACACTTGTCTTTGTACTCCTGATCTAGTTGCCCCCACAAACGCTTGACACCATCATAACCAAATACCTTTATCTTGGTCTTATCAGAGAACAGGACATGGTTCCAGTAATCCATGTCCTTAGTCCCCTTGTGTTCAACAAATAGTCTCTAGGCTCTCTTGTGCATCATCTTTAGAAGAGACTTCCTTCTGGGATGACAGCCATGCAGACCAATTTGATGCAGTGTGCGGCATATGGTCTGAGCACTGACAGTCTGACCCCACTAATTTAACCACTGCCACAATGCTAGAAGCACTCATATGTCTATTTTGAAAAGACAGTCTCTAGATATGACAGTTTCTAGATAACTCCTTTGGCCGACCATGGCAGGGCCTGTACTGAGTGGATCCTGTCTTGTTAAACCACTGCATGGTCTTGGCCACTGTGCTGAAGCTCAGTTTCAGGGTGCTGGCAATCTTCTTATCTTTATGTAGAGCTACAATTCCCTTATTCAGATCCTCAGAGAGTTCTTTGCCATGAGGTGTCAGGTTGAACTTCCAGTGACCAGTATGACATAGTGTGATAGATAGCGATGACAACAAATTTAATATATCTACTCCCCATTCTCCCCTGAGATCTTGTTACACTAACAAGTCACAAGACACCGCGGCCGGAAAATAGTAAATTGTGCACAATTTGTCCATTTTCATTAGGGATGTACTCACTTTTGTTGCCAATGGTTTAGAGGTTGATGGCTGTGTGTTAGTTATTTTGAGGGCACACCAAATTTACACTGTTATGCAAGCTATACACTGACTGCTTTACATTGCATCAAAGTGTAATATCTTCAGTGTTGTCCCATGACAAGATATAATCCAATATTTACAAAAATTATCTTTTTTGCTTTTTTAAAAATAAAAAAAAAAAAAAAATAAAACAAATTTTAAGTATAATGTATTGGAGAGTCCTATGGAGTATCAGTGACTAATATGAAAATACAATCCATTCAAGGATTCAACCAAGCTCACCTTATATGCAATGAGTGTTAGCTCTTTAATACAGCTGACACTTTGCTGCAGAGGTAACTCCAATACTGGCTATTTAAACCACTTAGATACCAGGGTGAATGCAGTAGAAGAATGATAAAAGCTCAACACATTGCAATACAGAAGTACTGTGTCACGAGCGGGCCCGCGGCCCTCCAGTCGGGCCGCGGGCACGCTCTGGCTTCTTCTGTGCTCCAGGCTTCAGGGACGAGTGGCGACTCGTCCCGTGTATCAGCCCACGGTCGCACTCGCTCCCCTGCACAGCCCAGCTTACCTGACTGCGCTCCTGCATCTCCGCGACTTCCTGCTGGCCGGCGCGCCTCCCCGCTCCTTAGGGCTAGGTTATTGCCGGTCGCTGACCCTATTTAAGGTGGTTCCTTCCGGAACGTCCTCGCCGGATCTTTAGTGAAATTGCCTATTGAGAAAGCGTTTTCCCTAAGTCTGTTCTGATTACCGTGTACTGTACCTTCGGCCTCCGTCCCTCGACCACGAACCATTGCTGCCTGTCCTGACCTTACTGCCTGTCCCCGACTACGAGCCTGCCGGATGATTCTGTACCATGCTAAACTTCGGCTGCCTCCGCAAGCAAGTCACGTCAGGGGTAGCGACCTGGTAGACTCCCGCCGCAGCAAGTCCATCCCGCTTGCGGGGGGCTCGGGGTAAAACCCGGGGAAACCTACTTAGATTCCGTCCCTGTCGGGGCTTACCCGATCCTTTGCGGGGGCCCCAGGGGGGTTTCCACTCTGCGACCCTTTGGACATATGTATTCAAATTGTAGGGTTGTTTAATAAAAAGGGGGCTATTTTAAATGTCCCCCTTAGAAGGCTAAAAATAAAGTTGAATAAAGTATTTTAAAATACAATTTTTTCTATTAATCACATAAAAAAAATCTAAACACTATAAAAGATTTAATATCAATGGGACGAAAACTTTGGGAAATCCCCCACATTTTTTTATTCATTTGGGGAATGTTGAAAAAAATTTCAAAAAGGGTCTTTGGTCATTTTGTTCCCCCAAAAAAAGGGAAAAAGTGTCTTTAACCCAGGGTGTACTGAAAAATGGTCCCAATAAAAAAAAACCAAATTTCCCCAAAACCCCCAAATAAATTCCAAAAACCAACAGAATAAATTTTAACATAATTTTTAAAAAGAAAAAGAAAATTTTTGTAAAAACAAAATAAACCCAAAAATGATGAAATTTAAAAATTTTTCTCTTTCAAAAATCATTTTGGGGTTTCCTCACTAATTTATAGGTTAAAAATTTTTGGGGCATTTAAAATACAAATAGGTAAAAAAAATTTTAAAACCCCCATACCCTTCCAAAAAATAAATGACCC
Source organism: Phyllomedusa bahiana (assembly GCA_025379985.1). Taxonomy (NCBI): domain Eukaryota; kingdom Metazoa; phylum Chordata; class Amphibia; order Anura; family Hylidae; genus Phyllomedusa; species Phyllomedusa bahiana. The sequence continues at coordinate 38,978 of JAODAL010026689.1, read as the reverse complement.
CAAAAAGGGTTATTTTTTGGTTGGTAGAAAAAAAAAAAATTTTATGGTTTTTGGGAAGACAAGGTTTAAAAAAAATTTAAAAGGGAAAAACATATAAATTGACGAGAAACGGGTTATTTTTAAATGTTGTGGCTTCCCAAATTTGCACTTGACATCGGGTTTTTTCCCACAGATTTAAAACAAACCCAAAATTTTAAATACACAAATAAAAAGAACAAATCATGTTTTTCTCATTTTGACCAAGAAATCAGAAAAAACCTTCCCCATTTTGGGTAAAATTGGGAAATCACCAACATTTGTTTTCTTTCCCAAAATTTACCCAAAAAAATGAGAGAGAAAAATTTTTTTAAGGGGCCTTTTTAAATTGGGTTTCTGTAAAAGTCAAAATTTTAAACATGCCCCTAGGTTTACTATCCCTTTTTAAAAAAATTTTAGGACCCCCCCATATGTAATGACATTTTCTTTGGGAAACTTCTGATTTAAAATTAAGACACATCGTGAATGTTTTTTAAAAAAGACACCGGGAAACCCACACTGTTTCTGTGTGAAAATTAAGGGGAAAGTCAAAAAATCACCAAAGTATCGGGGAAGGAAAAATTGGGGGACTTGTACAATTCGGGATCATCCTTGGGTAAATTTTCCCCAGTTTAACCTGGGGCCCTTTTATCTCGTACAATTATACGAAAAGGGAAAACAAGTTTGGAATGCCCCAGCCTGATAAGGGAGATGGTTCTGTGTCTCAGGGGATGAACAGGCTTTGGTAGACTTGTACTTTTTAAACCCCAAAATTAACAAAAGCAAAAGACCCTTGTGAAGATCCGGGGCAGAAGCTGGAAATTGGTTATCACCCACAGGAAAGGGAGTACTGTTAAAAAACAGGGGCTGAAAGGCCACTTTCCCAGGATTTACCCAAATTACTCCAAAAGAAAAAAAAGGGGGGGTTAAAGGGGCCGGGATAAATTTTTTGCAAATGCACAAGGGCAACAAACCTAAATTTTTGGGCCTTTTTCTGTGGTCTAAACAAAACAAAAATTAAAACTTTTTGGGCCCATAATGACCTCGTTTGTTTAAAAGGAAAAAAGGGAGAAGCTTGGAACGTAAAAAAACATATCCCAACGTGAGATTTGGGGGGGGTTCAGCCCATGTTGTGGGGTTTTTTTCCCGCGGGAAAGGGGCCCCAGTCCCACCAACAAAATAGAGGGCATTATGGGGAAAAAAAACTATGGGCAATACTGAATCAATTTTCAAGACATCAACCAGGAATTTAAAGTTGGGCAAAATGTCTTTAAAATGGACTTGCCCTTTAAGTTTACTGCCAAACTGGTTACAAAGGGCTTAAGGATCCCCAAGTAAATTTTTTGGAGGGCCATAAACAAAACCCTGATCTCAATCCTTTTAAAAATTTTTAAGGGGAAAAGCGGAAAAGGAGGGGGCAATCAAGGCAACCTACAAACATGGACATTTTAACACCAGTTCTGTCGGGAAAAATTGCCCCAAAATTTTCCTCCCACAATTGTGAGAAGTTTGTGGAGGGATTTTCAAAATTTTGCCCCAACTTTAATGGAAATGTTTCCAAATCCCTAATGAAATGAAATTTTTTTGGATTTTTCAAAAAGTAATAAAAAAAGCCTTAAAAAATTTCTCTCTCCCATTATTTTTGGAAATTTGGGAAATAAAATAATTTTGGTAACCCCAAATTGCCCAAAAAAAAGGTAAGGTTTTTTTTTGTTTCATTTGAAAAAAAAAAATTCTTTATGTTTTTTTTTTCCCGTGAATGTAAATTTTGGGTTTTTAAACTTTTTGGTATTTGTGGGGGTTCCAACATGGGGTGAATTAACCATCTGTTTAATGTCAAAAGACCCTACTAAAAGGTAAGGATTGTACAAGGTGGAGAAACATGGATCTTTATGCCAGCCACCTGTTAAACCCGGGCCCTCAATAAAAGACAAGATTCTAAGTACCACTTTTGTAAAGCTTTTTTTTTGGAAAAAATTTTTTAAATGCCATTTAAAATGAACCCCCAATTGGGGCCTTTTTGTTTTTTTAAATGAAAAACATGACTTTTCCAAATTTTTTTTTTCGGTTGACAAGATGGTAGCAAAAAATATATCTTTTAAACTCACTTTATCTATAAAAACTTTGAAAAAATTTTTTTTTTTCTTTTTGGGACCCCCCCTCCCAAAAATATTTTTTTTTTAATGGCAATCCTTTACTAAACCCCCAAAAAAAACAATTTGGGGTTTAAAAAAACTTTGCATACTTGTATCCCCAAAAGATCTTATTACCGGGAACCCCCAAGTCACACACCATTTAAACACCCACTTGCCAGCGGGCTTTAAATTTTGGGGTTTAGTGGAGAAAAACACAGCAGGCGTAGTGCAATCACAAGCAGATGATCCTAAAACATGTTCCTCTTTTGTGAGTCAGAGCCTCTCCACTTGCATAGGCCCCCTCATATAAAAAAATGGGGGGAAAAACAGAAAGGCAGGGAAAGGGACTGGAGCCAAATGAGGTGCTCTAGGTGGATGCGGGGAAATCATGTCCCAAACAAAGCTTTTGCTGTTTTTCCCACAAACTGTATATCAACCCCAAAGTAGCCAGCAGGGATGAATCATTCAGGGAAACGGGGAAAGATAACCAAATTTTGACCCAAAACCGTTTTTTCCAAACCCAAAAGCCGAAAAAAATTTTTTTTTTGCCAAAAATTTGGGAAAAATAAATTTTGGGTTCATACAGGCTTTCACTCCATTTTGAGCTTTTTCCCTTCATTTTTGGCAGCCACCCAAATCAGTGCAGAGCACAGAGGGGAGAAAAAAAAATGTCACCCAAAAGGGTTTGGTTAGGGATCCATTGGCTGCTAAAATCACATGACAGTTTTTATGTATGTCCCGTATAACCTGTTGGGAAAGCCATTTCCAGCCTTACTCCTGTAGTGAACACACTTCTTCCCCTGTGTGGGGCGGTTTGCTAGCAATTTCTAGCAATTTTTTCCAGGGAAAAAAACTGCTAAAAAGATTTTGGGGAGGGGGGGGAGGGGAAGCTAGCAAAGGGGCATAAACATCAATAGTTAGGGAGTTTTTTTTTAGATATTCCATAAAAAAAATTTTTGTTTATAAACCCAAATTGGCCCGTTTTCAAAGTATAGGCATTTAAAACCAAATCGAATTTTGGGGTCAGGGGTTTTTTTCCAAAAGACCCAAATTTTACTGAAAAATCTATTTAAAAAAATAATTTTGTTTTAATCCTAATTTTCCCAAATTTCAAAGTTTACATTTTAAAAACACTGTAGATTTGCTTGGGGCCTTTTGGGGGACAGGGTTCTTCCCAAAAAAATGTGAACCCAAAACTTGACCTTCCCTTTTAAAATTTATATTTTTGAAAAAGGAGCGAACTAGAGGTTGGGAATCGGAACCCCAAAGAAGGGTTTTAAAGGGCATGGAGAAGGGGACGAACAAAACGCTCCTTCCAGTGCTCCGGGAAAAAACACAAGTTTAGCACATGCAGTCGCAGGACCAAGGCCCTTTTAGGCTTGGTCGGGTTCCCGTGCGTGTCAAACAAAAGATCGGGCCCAATCCCAAATTTTTCAGTGGTTTTGCCCAACCTGCACCCGCAGTTTTACCTCCTCTTTCCCTTCAGTTTAAAGGGACAAAAAGTCAAACCAAAATTTTAGTCCAACCCGAAGGCCCAAAATTTACTCAATAAAAAAGACCGGCTAGAAAAAACCATGTTCCGGGAAAAACTCTTTGGGTTTCACAAAGCGGTTGGGGGGCCCCGAAGGCATTTCAAAAGATCAAGGGGGCCAAAGAGGATGAAATTTTTGCTTTGATGCCAAATTGTGATGCCCCCAGAGGGGGAGTAGAAACCTGGTCCCTTTGGCAGAAATACAAGCGGTCCCGGGTGCCTCGCTGTGATTGGAAAAATTCTACCCCCAGATTGAGGGTGTAACTGTAGGAAGAGGAAGTTTCCTGTTGATATGACATTATGGTCCAAAAGGGTCTTTTGGCAAAGCTGGCCCAGCGTATAAACAGTGGAGGAGGAGGGGGATTTATGGGGGAAATGTCGTGCGGGGCGGGTTTTCGAAAGGGGAGGGCGGGCGCACAAGCCGCTGACATTAAACCCCCAGCCATGGGCAGTTTGGGGGCAGTGGGGAAACCCTTACTAAGTTTTTCACCATCGAAGAGGTCAAGGGGCCCGTGAAGCCGGGCCTTTTTTTGATCAATCCAAGTTTACTGACCAACGTCATATTCCGGATTTTTCCGGGCAACGCGTCCCTAAGGAAAGGAAACTAAAGAAATTTAAACCCGACCAGGGGGAAAAAGGGAAAATTTCATTTAAAACATGAATTTTCTGTGGTGAATCCCCCTTGGAGAAAAAAGGCCAAGGGAGGTCCTGGGCTTTTCCCAAACCCCCGGACCCTTCTGGGCCCCCGCCCCTTCCAAAAAACCCAAATGGTCCCCGGGTGCCATTGAAACCCTTGTGCCGATGCGGGAAGGGACCCCTCTCTTGGGGCCAGATTTCCGTCGGGGGATTCCCCCCCACCAGCCCAAAAAAGTCTACACCTTCCCCTTCCCCCATCTGCCTGCACACCATACAGCACCCGTCCCCCCCGGCCAGCCTTTTGTGTACCAGGGTGGGGGCATAAGAAACACTTTCACTCCAGCCATCTTAAACCAAAAGCCTGAATTTCGGGAATTTCCAGGCTGTTGGTTGGAAATGTTGGCCTTTCCGCCTGGTGGGCAAAAGATGGGTTATTTCCCCGTCATGGCCCCTGGCAGCCCCCTAATTTCAATGCTGACAGGGGGTTTTTTTGCCCAAAAAAACGGGCCCTTTCCCTGGCCTGCCACGCGCAAAAAAGATATCCGCATGGGTTTGGGTTCCCTCGGTTCCACCCAAAATCCTTTTAATAAAAACACCTGGTCTAGTAAGCACAGTCCCCCGGGCATTAAAACTCATGACTGCTTTTCCCGTGTTAGTTGGGGGGGTTTACAGTGCCTTTTAGGGATGATGGGGTTTGGTTTTCACGTGCCAAGAGGGAAAACAGGCCATTTGAAATTAAAGTGTTTTGGGACCCCTCAACCACAGGTAAGGGGGTGGGCGGCTCTGCACTTCAATCGACCATTTGGGGGGTTTTAAAAAAAGGCTATGTGGTGTTCAACAATGGGAAAAATCTCCTTGCGCCTTTTGGATTGGTTTAACCTTTGCATATCCCTTGCCGGGACAAAGTCCAGAAACCTGGGTTTTGCAGAAATTTCTCAAGCGCTACCCCCGGGAAGACTGTCTGCCCGGGGGGAAGATTCGAGGTCTTAGCTCCACTTTTGGGGGTTTTCCCCTGCTTCGGGAAAAAATGGCAGTGTTACAGCATTATCTGGGCCTCCCCCCAACCTTCTCATTGTTGACGTGGCAAAAATGCTGGAATTTTTCCCCCCCTTTTGCGCCAGCGGGTTTTGGGGGGGAGCGTAAAAACCCTTATGCGTATGAAGTATGCATGGCCCGACGAGCAGTGGTGCGAACCTCAGGGTGTTGAGACAAGATTTGCTTTGGAAGACGCAACCAAAATGGTCGGCAGGGGCAATGCTTGTCAGCATGACCATTGTGATTTTTATTTTTACTGGAACAAGCTTTAGAAAATCCAGTGATGGAGAGGTAGGGGGAAACAGAGCCTTTAAATCGCCATCGGGGGGGGGGAAGGCCCAAATGTTTCCCAATTGTATCGGGCTTTTTTAGCGATTGGGTTTAAAGTCCAAGGCCTTTTCATTACGGAAAGGGCCCGCCCCGCCTCTTGGGGCCGGGCAGGATGAGGAAAGTGGAGGGGGGATGAAAGAGGCCCGGGGGGGGACCCACCGGTACTGAGAAAACCCTTTGGTGGTAAGAGGTTTGGGACAAATTTTCAGGGGGGAGGAGGAGGAAGAAGAGGGGGAAAGATCGGGTTTGGCCCCCGACCCCCAAAGGGTTTTTGGGTTTGGGAGCATTCAGCATGGGGGTTGGGTGCTTCTTCCCCGCAAAATGGCCCCACGCATCAAGGCAAAAAAATGAAAAAGCGATTACTGGATGCACCCCCCCTTGATCCTTTTTTACAAATCCAAAAGTGTTTAATTTCCTTCCCCAACACAAAATTGGGGGCCAAAAGAATGCAGGAATTTGAGGAAAAGTGCTCATTGACCAACTCGAGGGCAACTGTTTTCGTCTTCTTCACATTCCCAATGTCACCCTGGGAAAAACGTCGAATGTGGGCAGCAGTAGAAGGCCCAAATGCCGCAACAGCCTTCGGGAGTTGGAAAAGCGCACTGGTTTAAAAATTTTTTCACTCTGGTTTTTTCCACCTCACCAGGTTCAAATAAAAGGGGCCCCCTTAAGAGCATTGGGTTTTTAAAAACCTAAAACTCAAAAAAGAGGGTTTTTTTAATGATCTGGGCCCATTAACTTCTGGGTTTTCCAAAATGGATATTTGGGCCGAGCTTTCTCGACACGGGCCCTACAAATTTTAGCCTTCCCCGGGAGGGCCCGCGTTTTCCATAACGCACCAACACCCCACTGGTGGGGGGATAAAGAAAAACGGGATCCGTCTTTTCCTTTGAAAATGTGGGTAGGGTTTGCAATTTTTCAAAAAGAAACAAACGTGAAAACCTGAAGATTTTGTTGCCCCGGGTTTCCCATTTCACTGACTAGTAAAAAAATTAGCACGTCTTCTGGGTAATGGAAATTTAAAAATTCCCTCAATCATCTATTTAAAACAACCATCTTTCATAAATTTTTCTATTGAAACCCTTTCCCGGGCCCCCTACAGCCAAATCGAATGGGGGGCCCCAACCCCTTTTCTACTTCCCATTTTTTTAACATATTTTTTTGGGGCTCTTCTGATTTGGGGCCCCTCGAAGGAGTCCCGTCCCTACGCCATGTTTGGGAAACCCTGGCGGTAGCAAACCACTTCAGGGGGCCCTTCAAACCCTTAAAATTTCCCAAAAGCCCCTTTGACACATAAGAAGTCACAGGTATTAGAAATGGCACATGGTAACTGGCATGATTGCCAATAGGGCAGTACTCCTGTCAGAAGGGGCCCAGTGATATGTTAAAAATAGGAACTTGTAATGGTTGGGGGCCCCATTTAATTTAGCTGCATGGGGCATTGAAACGGTTAATAGATGACTGACAGCAGCCCTGGCTACCACTGCACCCCCTATAACTGCAGCCCTGCCAGCTGAAGCTCCATGTTCCCCATTGGGATGTTCTAGTTGCCACCACATATATGACATGTTCTTGGGCCCTGGTGCAAAAAGGGATAGGGGGCTCCTGGAAGTTACCATGTGTCATTTTTAATACTGGCAGCTGCTACCGCTGCACCTCATATAGCTATCTAGTCCTCATCTTTTCAGTTAGCCATTGAAAGGAATTAATTATTTTAGCCTGTGATTTTTTTTCTTTGACTCTTAGAGCCAAATTGTCTTCACTAAGTTGTTCCACGTATCCATTTTACTTATTGAAGGTAATTGCGGCTTCTCCTCACCTGTGTTAGTATAAAAAGTAACCTGAACATCATCTCCCATTGACTTTAATCGGGTTCGGTGTTCGGTTTAGAGCTCGGTCCAAATCTCTAAAAATTCGGGGTAGGCCCGAACTTGAATTTTTTAGTGCTCGCTGATCTATAACCATGACCAGCCAATTCATCTTTCATTTGGCTTGTGAGGCCTTCTCATTAGGTAGCTATCAGGACCTTATTGGTCCAAGCCAAGGTACAGATCTGGATGGCATACTTGCCAACCACAAAGTCACCTTGTTGTAGCCAAAGGTGTGAGGAAGCCACAGAGTGGAGCAGCAAGATTAAACGGAAAAACTGATCTTGGTTGGTGCCCTGACAGCTCAATTCCACAGACAGTTCTTGAGCATCAGGCAGAGATGTGTTAGTAGGATCCATGCCGAGTTTGTGAATCCTACTAACAGGAGGTGGATCAACTGGGTTAACTACCAAATTTGGTGGAGAAGCATACCTAGAGGCAAAATCTAAGGAGTTCCCTGGTTTTCAACCTTTAACCCCTCATGCAAGGAATCTAGATTTCATTGCATGGAACTCCCAGGTTGCTATCCTTGATGTAGTCACCCGCGGGAATCCCTGAACCCATGTTGCAGAACCAGAAAATAAGATAGCAGGTGCTGTCGGCTCACAAGCAAAGGTTCAGGGCTGATCAAGATCTTTTGTCACTGAGTCACAAGCAAGTTCAAGGCAGGCAGAAGACAAATTTAGAGGTCAGAGACAAGCCAAGCACCCTCATGGCTTAGGGAATGGACCCCGGTGGCGGCACAGCTCTTGACTCACTCTTTGTTGATTCCTTGGGAATTCTTTGCAGCATTTCACACTATAAATAACCAGCTTCTTGGTAAGATTAGTTCCATGGGCCTCAAAAATACTATGCTCTCTTGGTTTTCCTCCTAATGCTCTGACTGCTCATTTAGCATATCATTCCCTGGTTCTACTTTAGTATCTTCTTGTGCAAACTGCAAAAGTTTTTTTATATTCAAGAAAATAACATAGTGAGAATAAATTTGTCAAACTATACACATTTTCTAACATATAGAAGTCACAAATTTTATCCTGAGCCTTATTTGTGCAAAAGGTGAAGCTTAATAGGGGTTTGCATGGCCTCTCTCCGCCTGACAAAGTTACTATAATTTACTCTAGAAAACTTAAGAGGAATTCTACATCAACTACAAACTCGATTTATGTGTGTGGTGCAGGCACTATGGAAATGTGCCTATTAATCCATAGGATGACATGAATTATTTTGGGCGCCCAGGCGCCATTATTTTTGTGCGCATTAGTAGCATAGAATGTGCCTGAGTCTATGAACCTGTTCTACTGCAGGTAATAGATTTAACGCTTTCTGTTCCGGCAGTAATGCAACTGGATTTACCATACTAAAGCTATAAATGTGTAGCTTCGTATGGTTGTTGTGTAACATGCCTCCAACACCCCCCCCCCCCCCACCTCAGGCGTATTACAAAGGGCCGCGGGCGCTTTGTAGTGCGCCCGTTTAAAAATAGGGCAAACGGGGCTGCACTAGTTTTCAGGCTGAAAAGACTTCTGGCACAGCCCCGTTCATACATGTCGCCCTTAGTGTGCATCTTGCTCCAGTGCACTTTCCATTAACACAAGTGTAAAAAATTAACACACTCACCCACCATGCTTTTTCTGGCCTCTACAATCTCTACCTCCATTTCCTTATACAACTTGTTTATCACCAAACCTCTCTGCTGGGTAATGAGTTCTTTACTTTTCCATGTATTCTACCCGCTCATCTGTCTGCCTCTTTCCTACTATCAATACCTTCCTCACTAAACAGACACAACAAACTTAGGGCCACATGTATGAAAACTGTCTAGGTCTAAAATTCACTTTGTTGCCCATGGCAACCAATCAGAGTGCCCCTTTCTTTTCATATAGTGCTCTGGAAACCTGCTAACCCTCTCTTTGCTCTGTTCGCTAGGAGGAGCAGAAAGAGGTTAAGCAGGTTGGAGTAAGATAGATACTAAGGGCCACATGTATGAAAACGGTCTAGTTTTGTTGTTTGTTGCCCATAGCAACTCATCAGAGTGCCCCTTTCATTTCATATAGTGTCTGAAAAAAAGAAAGGGGCACTCTGATTGGTTGCTACGGGAAGCAAGGAAAGTCTTAGTTTTCTTACATGTCCCTCAGTTACCTATTGGTTTCCTATAACACATAATAGAAATGCTATGACTGCTGAGTTCATACTAAATAGAAAGAAATCTTATTTACTACATTTATTCATGATGTTATGAGAAATGTGCTACATTTATTTCTTTTTTGATTAATGTTATGAGAGATGTGCTACATATGTTTCTTTTCGATTATAAAGGTACTACTTGATATTATGGTGATGATGTTTATGATTTATAATAACTATTAGAAGATACACTATACTTGTTCTTAATATCTATATAGGGGTAAAGATGTAAGAATTATGTTATGTATAGTAAGTATGAATTACTCCAGATATATTAATAATTAAAATCTAGTCTTTTGGTTATTGCTTACATATTCAGCCAATAGTCAGTAATAAGTTGTTTCAACAGTTTTTAATAAAGCTGACTTTGAATTATCACTAGATTTTAAATAGGAGATTCAACAAATGTTTCCCCTGTGTAATAATATTTAATTACTATGGACTATAAGAGCTCCCCTAGATTAATACGGGGGAAGTAGTCACCTCATACATCACCAGAGTATTATAATTATAGTGGACCAGTAGTACATACACTACTGCTATATCATAATATAAGATGTAATAATTAGTGATGAGCGATTACAGTACGTCGACTATCGTCATCGGGTCGATAGTCGATATCGTCAATTATTAAGACGATTTCCGATAGTCAATAATAGATTGTCGCCGATGACCATTCAAGTCTTTGGGAGAGGAACAACACCTAATTCTAACACCCAAAACAGTGCTTGGAGAAGCCTGGAATTAACATCACAACCAGTAAAATGGATACGTGCTACATCTTAGGCAACACAATTAGGGTTATAAAAGCCACAGAAAAAAAGTCACAGCAACAGACCATTCACATATCGCTCTTACACCACAGCATGACCCTTAATACCTGCATGACCCCCAGATTAAAAAGTGCCGAAGGCCATTAATAATTTGAACCTTCATTTTACTTGAACTGACATTGATTACTCCATGTCCTGGGGCCACAGGCAATGAGCCCCGAACCTGCATGACCTCCCATATTAAAAATTCGCGGAAAAAGGAGTCTTTCCAACCACCATTTTTAGTTGAACTGGAACATAGACTATACCTGTCCTGGGTAACCTACATCCTGTCAAGTCTTCCGTACCTCCCTTGTACAATTCAGAGGAATATTTGTATCAGCTATTTTGTAGACATGCAAGTTTTTTTAGGTAGTTTAATTCGAGAAAACACATTTTTAAAATAGATGGAATCCCACCAACGTCTTTGTTTCTCTTTTTTTATTGTTTAAAATGATTGTGTCCACTAACAGGGATTGCTAAGCTATGTTAAAGCTCCTTGCAAAAACAAGTCATTTTGGCAATATGTGTTCCACAAATAATTAGTGTCCCTACCTATTCCTATTTTTGACAGCACCATCACCATAGTAGCCCACTTGACAATTGTGAAGAACAAATGTCTGTTAGAAACCACATTTTTTAAAAAGTACCTGTAGTAATAGCTGCATTACACAGCAAAATGCCCCCAAAAATGTCAAAACATGACCCTTGAGCCACTCGTGAACTATTTGTGAAGAACAAATGTCTGTTATAAAACCACATTTTTTATAATAGAACCTGTAGTATTGCGCATTTCAAAGCAGCTGACCAAAAAATTAAAAAAATAACTTCTAAGGCCACTGTTTAAAAATTGTGAGAGGAGAAATTCCAACTTTAGAAGCCCCACATTTCTGTTCCAAAGACCAGATTATAGCCTTATCCTCACAGCAATATGACCCCCAAAAAATTAATAAATATGACTACTTTTCATCTTCTCACCCACTATTAATAATTGTGAGGTGAATAATGCCACATAGAGCCACATTTTTTCTGTTCCAAAGACCAATGATTATAGCTGTATCTCACAGCAACTGACCCCAAAACCATTAGACAAGCGAAAAATTTCTAAATGATAAAGTGAGTAAATGGAATAAACGGTTTTGTCAATGAAACCTTGGTTCTTTTATAGTCTCACAACACCAGCAAAACCAGCAAAATGATCTTTGGGAACTGTGAAAAAAAATTGCAGTAAAGGAAATGATCATTTAAAAAAAATTTTTTTTCAAGTGGAAAGACCATTTCAATTTGGAAGTTAATTGTGAAGTAGAATCTTCACTAATCGTGACACTCGGCAATTGGGCCACAACATACATCAGAGATCCATGACTGATTTACTGATGAAAGTCAAATGATCCACTTATCCTTTGGAAAGATCGGATGCGTTTTTCAGTAATGATCCTCCAGCTGTTCTGAAGGTCCACTTCAGATATGACGCTTTGCTGCTGGCAGGACAACACCTCTATGGCCGTGGTGAGGCGAGGCTCAGCCATTCATCCAATTATTGGACACCCAGAATCGATAGGTTCCGGAAACACAACCAAAAACATCGGTGTTTGAGACGCAGAAGTTTGTGCAACCATGATCTTAAGCTGGTCTCTGTGTGTTGTATGTGTTTCCCCTTCATTACAAGCATTTTGAGGTGTAAATAGAATATTGCCAGAGGTCACCCACAGGCTTCTGCCACATTGCCCTGCTGCTGCCGCTACTTGGTGGATCCAACGCTGTCACAATCGCTTGACGGTGTTCCACCAAGACATTTTGAAGAACGGTGAAAGCAGACGCAACAGATGTCTCCAGTTGATTCAATCAGCAAGTTTTTCCATTTCCTGCAATTTTACTTCTCTAATTTGGGTGGGTGGAAGGGAAATTGGTGGAGTTGAGTTTTGTACCGGGGGATCCAAGGAGGTTTGGCCACCCAAGTAACGGTTGTTCATTTTGATTGCCTTAATGCGAGGAACATGTTGGAAGGAAATGGAGCATCCAATGCACTCATGTGATAGGATGAGCCTTGATTTCCCAAGCCTCTGGGTCCGAGGGTCACTAGGCAAACTGATCTTCCCAATCTTCCTCCTCCACCTCAAATTCACGGCCAACCTCTTTTCAATGGCAGGGACCGGTTCGGTAAGTCGTAAACGTTGTTGTTCCAGGAATACCTCCTCCTCCTCCCTCCTCTCCTCTCCGGCACAGCTTTTAACAACGAGCCCTGACTTGCCGTCAGATGAATGCACCCTGTGAGCTGAGGTGCCGCCTGCAACTAGCCCCTGGACCCTGAAGCCACTGCCTAATGTAAGACCGTATAAAATTATGAAACTGTCGGACCTTGTGGATTTTGACGGAGAAAAAGGCTCCGTGTCCGGCATCTGTGTCCGTCCTCCTCCCTCCGTTGCTGGTTGGACCTGATGTTTCAGAGTGTCCAACGATCGTCCAGAACTAAGATCACCACAATGCTCATGGCTGACAAGGGCATTGACACGCAACTGACCTTCTGTGTCCTTCTTCAAAACAGGTCAAGGATGGTGCAGAGCTCTTTCACCTGCCTCCACTCCTCGGTGGCTAAACACCCTCCGAGTCCGACCGCCTGCGCTTGCAGGCCATGTGGTCACTTCGTACATGGCCGATGTGGCATTGCGCTGCTGCCACCACGCTGAGCATGTGGATGGGTTGTAATTCCAGCGTGTTCCCACTCAAAATGAGACGGTTTGAACCGGGGAGGCCGAGCTGATGCTGCAACACAGCCAGCGGGACGAAGCAAGGTGCGAACGGTGGAAGATGCCGAACTCAGACCTGATACCTTCCTCACAGGCAGTCCAGGACCCGGTACGCTTTAGAAAATATTCTGGACTACAAGGTTCATGACATGTCCAGGCCAAGGGATGTGCTCCAGCCTACTGATCTTAAGGGCGGCCAAGCAGATTTCGACCGTTATCCGCACACCCCTTGCCTGGCAACAAGGTTCTTATCACCCAGCCGAGCCTCGGACTCCGGTCGTTGCAGAGAGCCATCCACAGCTTCTGACCTTGTGTGGACGGTCTCCAAGACAGGATTAATTTTCAACCGGCCTGGTTTTCTACTGGGCACCTTATGCCACCAGAGGACCTGGGGTTAAAGAACCCAGCGACCATCCCTGTGGCGTTTTGAAAGCGAGCCTCCGAGCCTGAGAGCCCACCGTCACCACCAAGACATCTACCCAGCTCACCCAGTGAACTGTCCAACAGAGATATAGCGGCCTTGGCCCGTGCGTTACTAGTCAATGTGTTCGGTGGTCAGATTGACTTTTTCAGACACAGATGCAGACAACAACGCTTGAAATTTTAATGACACGTGCTGCCAGGGCAGGGACGGCTTTTCCTGCATTGCCCATCTGGTATTGGGGGCAGGCAAGCTATGACGTGGCGGAAACCCACTGTAGACCACCAGAATGGAAAGGCAACATTTCCAAGGCCAAAGCTTTGGCTTTGTTGGCTTTGGTAATGGTTTGGGTTAAAGTGTTTCTTTCCTGTCACCAAAGCATGGAAGACAGAAATGCTGGCTGCTAGAACTGGGCTGCTGTACGGCGTGCAGGTGGTCAAACTGGTGGAAAGAGAATGGGTAGGGATGGGTCTCTGGTGGTGCTGGTGGTACTCGGGGCGACGGTTGGAGCTGAATCGGAGGCTGATCATGACTCTGAGAAGACATGGGCAGCTAGGAAACGCTTTGTGGTGGCGGAGGAAGGATGCGGCGGAGACAGAGGGAGTGACAGTGGTTGGTGAAGCCCGCAATCGGTGTGTGCCCTTTTTTGGCCAAGTGTTGTCCCTCCATTTCACTCATGCATTCGCTGCAATGTGAATATACAATTTGGTGGTGGTTAAACACACTAAGAATCCTTGCTTCTACTGATGGCGTTTACGGCAAAGGCGGCATATATGGTCATGAGTTGGGTGAATCATAGCGTTGCGCGTACAAAAGGCCCAGGGCTTGAGGAGATCCTGGACCTTTTACGATGGCGATAAGCGAGGAGCGTGTTTCCGCTGATCGCGGGTGGCGGAATCATCTCAGCGGACTTCTGCGACCCGCCCTCATCCCCCTTTTGAGGCGGGACCCGTACGACACTACCCCACGTCTTCCTCCTCGTCCAGTTATGAAAGGCGCTCACAAGCAAATTCTAGCTGAAAAGACCACTTTGGATCCGCAATGTCGTCATCATCATCATCAACAGACACAGGTGACTTCCCTCGCCTGACATCTGCATCCAGGAGCTGAAGGGCTACAACAACAGCACTGCAAGGCGTTAGCCGACCCGCTGTGTGGGTTGGCCCGGGATTTTGTTTGCCAATTGACCGGCTTCCTTCTCCACTTTGATGGCATCGGTAAACTGGCATCAGAGCAGACAAAAAAATCCTCTTTGGCCGCTTGATCATTTGAAATGCCTTCAGACCCCAACCCCCATTTGTCATAAAAGAGGTCTTTCAGAAAATGGATTTTATCCACGAAATTGGTGGGTCAATGTTGTTTATTTATGACATTAGGACTGCCTTCCACATCAATGTTGGACGGATTGCTGACGATGATGATAGAACGACATTTGTGCCGTGACTGGGAGGACGAGGATGTAAGAGCTGCTTGGATGCAGGATGAGCATTAACCACTGAATAACAGGATTTGGTGACGCTGTTTACGTTTACTGAGATTCACAGGCCCTGACCCAGTCGATGACAGCCTGAACGGTCCTGCAACCAGACAAACGCCGCTGCTTGCGTGTTGTCGCCAGCACTGAGAAGAGCACCATTCTCTCGTACCCCTACCTCCATTCTACACCCCTCTTTGCTTCGCTTCACCACCTGCATTTTGTCACCATGTCAGAAAGATAAAAATTTAAGAAAGTATGGAAGAGTTTTTGACAGTCTCTTATTAAAAGACGGCAAATCACAGCTATTCTTAAATCCCCTAATTTCCAACAGCCAACTAGGATTAGAAACTGAAATGTTTCTAGCGAATACCTGTGAAATGCGGTCTGGTGGAAGAACCGTAAGACAAAATCAACAGTGTTCTTCCTTCAGTCCCAGGGATTTACAACTGCCCAGTAGGACTAGAAATTGGTAGTTTACTACAAACTATCATACAAGTGTGCTATCTGCGGCAAACTGAGATTCACCGAGCGCAATAAAACTATTCAGAAGTTACACGGATGAGAAATTGCGTTTTTTGCAGCAATGACAAACGAGAACAGTTGCTAGAAAATTTTTCTATCAGAATTGTCGTACAACGTGGCTATTTGAAAAAAACTAGGGCCGCACCACATGCAATACAGCTATTTAAAAGTTATACGGATAACAAATGGTGGTTTTTGCACCAATGAAATACACCAACAGTAACTACAAAAATTCTATATTCAAATTTAAGTACAAGGTGGCTCTATGAAGTGGTCTTAACAAACTGGGCGCCAAAGTGAAAAAACACTAATTAAATTGTGTACGGGTAATAAAAGTGTTTTTTGCACCTATGAAATACAACCGCAATACTAGCAAAAATTTTTGTATTAATTAAGTACAAATGGGTCTTTAACAAAAATGGCTGCAGCCAAAGTAAAAAAAACACCTATTTGAAATGTATACGGATAATAAAAGGTGGTTTGGACACCTATGAAATACACCTGCGGTGACTAGAAAAGTTCTATATCCTATTGTAAGTACAAAGTGGGTCTTTGAACAAAACTGGGCTGCGCCAAGGTGAAAAACACGTAATAAATTGTGCACTGATAATAATAGGTGGTTTTTGCACCTATGAAATACAACAGTAATTACTAGGCAAATTTCTGTATGGTAATATAAGTACAAGATGGGTCTTTCAACAAAAATGGCCTGCGCCAAAGTGAAATAAAAACTATTTAAATTGTGTACCGATAATAAAAGGTGGTTTTTGCACCTATGAAATACACCTGCGGTGACTAGAAAAGTTCTGTATCCTATTGTAAGTACAAAGTGGGTCTTTGAACAAAACTGGGCTGCGCCAAAGTGAAAAACACGTAATTAAATTGTGTACTGATAATAATAGGTGGTTTTTGCACCTATAAAATACAACAGCAATTACTAGCAAATTTCTGAATGGTAATATAAGTACATGATGGGTCTTTCAACAAAAATGGCCTGCGCCAAAGTGAAAAAAACCTATTTAAATTGTGTACGGATAATAAAAGGTGGTTTTTGCACCTATGAAATACACCTGTGGTGACTAGAAAAGTTCTGTATCCTATTGTAAGTACAAAGTGGGTCTTTGAACAAAACTGGGCTGCGCCAAAGTGAAAAACGCGTAATTAAATTGTGTACTGATAATAATAGGTGGTTTTTGCACCTATGAAATACAACAGCAATTACTAGCAAATTTCTGTATGGTAATATAAGTACAAGATGGGTCTTTCAACAAAAATGTCCTGCGCCAAAGTGAAATAAAAACCTTTTTAAATTGTGTACGAAATAAAGAGGTTTTTTTTTGGGCACCTATGAAATACACCTGCGGCGACTAGATAAGTTCTGTATCCTATTAAGTACAAAGTGGGTCTTTGAACAAAACTGGGCTGAGCCAAGGTGAAAAACATGTCATTAAATTGTGTACTGATAATAATAGGTGGTTTTTGCACCTATGAAATACAACACAATTACTAGAAAATTTTTCTGTATGGTAATATAAGTACAAGATGGGTCTTTCAACAAAAATGGCCTCCCCAAAGTGAAAAAAACCTTTTTAAAAATTGTGTATGGATATTAAAAGGTGGTTTTTGCACCTATGAAATACACCTGCGGTGACTAGAAAAGTTCTGTATCCTATTGTAAGTACAAAGTGGGTCTTTGAACAAAACTGGGCTGCGCCAAAGTGAAAAACACGTCATTAAATTGTGTACTGATAATAATAGGTGGTTTTTGTACCTATGAAATATAACAGGTACTATTTCACCAAAAACTGGCCAAAAACTGGTAATAAAAAGCCATTTTAATGCAGATTCAAAGCAGTCTGGACTGCACAATATACACTCTCCTTTCAAAAGACTGCCTGCTGTCTGCCTGTTTTTGCCCGCACAGCGCTAGATGCTTCTTTCAAAGTCTCAGCCTAACTAACTAAAAACTGAAATTCTCTAATCTACCTATGTTCTAATGTTCACAGCTAAAAGCATAGTTGTCTCTGTGAACAAAGAGAACTGGTGTCGCTGAACTGTATTTATGGAGAAGCTGACACATGTCCTGCTCTTATGAGAAAACAGACACACGCTGAACAGGAAGGGCTGTTCTATGTAAAACGAAGTCATGTGATTTTTCCAGCCAATCACAACCATTCACATCACAGTCATGACGTCGCACACCCAGCTCACCCTGCTCTATAGCTGATTTGCTGGCCGCCAAAATAACAGGAAGCGCTGAAAATGACGCGATATTAATAGATTATGCGCAGATTCTCACCTAAATTATCGCGTGATCGGAAAATTCCGATCAACATAAAAACCGTGCCGATTTCAACTTTGTCGATTATAATCGCTCAACACTAATTCTGTGCAGCAATATCATGGTCCATTATCTGACAGGTTAATCTTTGTTACATCTGTATTATTTAGTCACTATGTGGTGGTGATATGTGGTCATGATATAGTCTTGGTTTTGGTACACTGGTTTGTGCAGTAACATGGTGATGATATTTCCCACTTGTATAGTATGGATTTTTTCATATACAACGTATTATTTCATATAAATATTTCTAAATAGACCCTACCTACTCCACTGTTGTGTGTCGGAATTGTGTTTTTTTCCCCATTCTACCTAGCTGCGGAGGGCACAGGCACGTGTATTAGATTACGGCAAAATTTATTTATTTATTTATTTTGGGGGGCTGTACTTGCCTAGAGCACCAAAATGCCTTGTCGTGACCATGTCTACCACTATGTGGTCACTGCATGAGAGTAAAATACAGTCTGCAGAGCTTGTGTACACTGGTATCTACCACTATATGGTCACTGTATTGTGATAATATTGGTAGAAGTGTAATTATTTAGTTTCAGGCACAGTTGGTGGCATCTCCTATCTCTACTGGATGCTGAATAGGCTATTCAATGTCCAGGAAAGCTTGATGATGGAAAAAAACCTCAATTAGCTTTCTTCCAGAGCTGTTACACAGTCGGGTGACGTGTACCTGTGAATGGGTGTGGTTTTGTTTGAATAGGGCATGGTTTATGCAAATGCTGGGGCAACGTGTCACATATGATGCAATGAGCTAAATATAGGACAGTCCTGGAGAAAAACCTGTTAGAGGCTGCAAAAGACTTGAGACTGGGGTGGAGGTTTACCTACCCGCATGACAACAACACTAAGTATACAGCCAAGGCTACAATTGAATGGTTACAATTAGTGTTGAGCGATTTTTATCGACAAAGTTGAAATCGGCAAGGTTTTTATGGTGATCGAAAATTCCAGATCATGCGATAATTAAGGTTAAAATCTGAGCATCATCTATTAAGATCGCGCCTTTTTCGGCGCTTCCTGTAATTTTGGCGGCCAGCAAATCAGATTACAGAATAGAGCAGGGTGAGATGTGTGTGCGACGTCATGACTGGGATGTGTATGGTTGCGATTGCTGGAAAAATCACATGACCTCGTTTTACATAGAACAGCGTTTCCTGTTTCAGCCTCAGTGTCTCTCAGCGTCTCATAGGGATAGGACCTGCGCTCTGCTGTGGCCAAACGACTCAGCGAAATTAGTCTATTTCTGCACAGAGAAACCTCTACTATTAGCTGTGATCCTTCCAATTTAGTTAGATTAGAGATTTGAAGATTTTATGCAGTTACTAGAGAATTTTAAAGCAGCATCTACCGCCTGTAAATTCACGGCGGTGGGAGCTGGGGGAGGGGGGGGCCCCGCGGGCGAACACAGACAAGCTCTATCTATAATGAACACTGGGATAAGTTCACCAAGACTTAGTGTAGACATTGTAGTGGAATATCCCTTTTTTATTAACAGTTTGCTATTGAAATATTTTCCCGGATATTGGGCAGCCTGAACTTATATTGGATACACATAAATTTCTAGTAACTGCGGTCTCTTTGTTAGCTGCAAAACTCCACTTTATTATCAGTATACATTTCAGATAGGTGTTCATTTTCAATTTTACCCCCTTACAACCTGTGACTGTTGATATTATCCACCTTGCAGTTAAATTTTCAATACAGCAATCTTGTAGTCAGTACAGGTTGTTTGTTGCCAAAAAATACCGTGTATCGTACGAAAAAAATCACAGTTAAAGTGTTTTTTGACTTTTGCGCACCCAGCATTGTTTATTGACGCAGCATCCACGTAAATCTTAAAACAGCAATTCTATAATCACCAACAGGTGAATTGAAAGGTGCAAAAAATATCGTTTATTATACAAAACTAACAGTACGGGGTTTTTTGACTTTTGCACACCCAGCATTGTTCATTGACGCCGCTCTAAAGTAATCTTAAAAAGCAATTCTATATTCACCCCAGGTGAATTGAAAAAGGGGCAAAAAAAACCGTTTTTTATACCAAAACATAACAGTTACGTGTTTTTTGACTTTTGCGCACCCAGCATTGTTCATTGACGCAGCATCTACGTAAATCTTAAAACAGCAATTCTATATTCACCACAGGTGAATTGAAAGGTGCAAAAAATACCGTTTATTTTACCAAAACATAACAGATACGTGTTTTTTGGACTTTTGCCCAGTCCAGATTTGTTGATAGACACCTTGCAGTTAAATTTGAATCCAGCAATTTTGTTTTGATTAGAGGGATTTGAGAATAGCTGTGATTTGCCTTTTTTTTTAAAATAGGACTTTCCAAACTTTTCATACCTTCAAAAATTTTTTAGATTTCTGAACATGGGCAAATGCAGGGGGAAAGCGAGAAAAAGGGGGGGGGAACATGGGGGGTTAAGAGGGGAGAAGGGGTCCTTCCATGCGGCGACAACCGCGCCACGGACGTCATTTTCAGGACCGCGGGCCTGTAAAGCGGGCAGGGCCCTTGAATCTAAAAACCCGAACTCGCCCCAAAATCGTCCTTCATGGTTAAATGCAACCTGCATCTAGCATCTTACCTCCCGCCCTCGCATCAGGGCCACAATGTCCACGCATATCAGCATCCCAACAGAAGCAGCCCAAATTTAAAAATCGTGTCCCCACCACTGTGGATAACCATTGTCTGAAGACCTTTTTGAGAAAAAATGGGGTTTGGGGGTGAAGGCTTTTAAAAGATAAGAGGATGTTTAGTCTGCTCTGACGCCCAGTTAATGAGCCACCAAGGAGTTGAAGGAACCCGGTCAATGGGCAAAAACCCCGGGGGGGTCGGCAACCCCTTCAGTGCCCCTTGCTTGTAGCTCGCGGTTTTGGATCAAAAAAGTCAGGACACCAAGCCCCGTGTTGATGATGATGATATGACACATGTGGACCCCACCTGGTCTTTTTCGCAAAATTGCTTGCAGCGCTTCATCATGGACAGGGGGAAGAGAGGGGGGTAGTGTCAATAGGGGCCCCCCCACAAAAAGGGAGGGCGGTCCAGAAGTCCCTGATATATTCCCCACCCACGGTAGCGCAAACCCCCTCCTCGCTTATCGTCGTAAAAAAAGGTCCAGGGCTCTCAAGCCTGGGCCTTCTTTGAGCAAGCCTTGATCACCCAGCGATGTAAATATGCCGCCTTGCTGTAAAGCATAAGTAGAGGCAAGAACCTTAAGTGGTTAACCACCAAAAACATGTCTAGTCACATGCGCGAATGCATGATTGAAATGGGGGGGAACACTTGGCCAAAAAGGCCAACCGCGCCGGGCCTCCAACCACTATCACCCCCCTCTTCTCCGCCCCCTCCGCCACCACAAGCTTTCCCTCACTGCCCTTGTCTCCAAGTCATGATCGGGAATCAGCCCCCTTCAGCCTCCACCGTCCCCGATACCACCCCCACCAATCCCCCTCCCCTTTCTCCCCCCCGCCATTTTGACGACCTGCCCACCGTACAGGGGCCCAGTCTAGCAGCCCCTTCTGTCTTCCAGGTTTGGGGGAGCAGAAGAAACTTTTTAAACCCCAAACCATCCCAAACCCAAAAGCCAAATGTCGCATTGCCAGCTTTTGGCCTTGGAAAGGTTCCTTTTTCCGTCTGGGGGGACACAATGGGTTCCGCCACGTCTGGCCCTCGTTCCCCCCAATACCAGATGCCGGCACATTTCTTTGCCAGAAAAGCCGCCCCCTCCCTGGCCACCAGTGTCACAAAATTTTCAAGCGGTTTGTCTGCATCTTGCCCGGGAAAAGTCCTTTACCAAACCGAACAGGACTAAAAACACGGCCAAGGCGCTTAAAATCCTGTGACAGCTCACGGTGAGCTGGGGGATGTCTGGGGGGGTGACGGGGCTCTCAGGCCGGGGCCGCACGCTTTAAAAACCCGCAGGATGGTGCGGGCTTTTTCCCCCCAAGGTCCCTGGGGGCATCAGTGCCCAGAGACACCAGGCCGGTTTGAAATTAATCTCCCTTGGAGCCCTCCACCACGGGGGTCGGGAGTGGGGACGGTCCCGAAAACAGACCGAGCGGGGCTGGGTGAAAAGAACCTTGTGCCAGGCAAGGTGGGGTGCGATAACGGGAAAAAACGTGGCCCCCCTTTAAGACGGAGGCGGGAGCCACCCCTTTGCCGGGCCATTCTGAACCTTGTCGCCCAAAAAATTTCAAAAGAGTACCCGGGTCTGGACGCCTGTTTAAGAAGGCTCGGGGTCTGATTTTCGCCTTCCGCCTTTGCACCCTGCTTCGTCCCCCCTGGTGTTTTTGGCAGGTCAGCTCGGCCCCCCCCCCAACCTTCTCTTTGTTGAGGGGGAAACACGCGAATTCCCCCCTTCACATGCTCCGCGATTGTGGCGCAGCGCAATGCCTTACCATACAAGTGACACAGGGCCTGAAAACAGGGGTGCGGCCTCGGGGTGTTAACCCCGAAGGGGACAGGGGAAAGGCTCTGCACCATCCTTGCCATTTTGAAGAAGCCCCCAAAATGGTCAGTTCGGACAACCCCTTGTCAGCATGGCATTGTGGGGGGATCTTATTTGGAAATCGTTGGGACACTCTGAAACAACAGTCCCGCCAGCGACGGGGGAGGAGACGGACACGATGCGGACACAGACCTTTCTCTCCGTCAAACCACAGGCCCACAGTTTCAAAAATTTCATGGGTCTTCTTAGGCAGGGTTCGGGGCCCAAGCTGGGCAAGGTGCGTATCACCTCGGGGGTGCTCATCCAGGCAAGTCAGGGCTTGTTTAAAGCTTCCCGGGAGGCAGCGGGGAGGAGAAAGGTTTTCCAGAAAACCGATGTTACCGACGCCCCTTTCCTTGGAAAGGGGTTGCGCGAATTTGGGGCGGAGGGGAAATGGGAAGATCATTTTTCTAGTGACCCTCGACCCAGAGTTTTGGGAAATCAAGGCTCCCTCTCTACATGGTTTTCTTTTGCCCTATTCCCCAAAATATCCTCGCATTAAGGCCTCAAAATGAACAACAGTTACTGGGGGGCCACCCCCGGTCCCCGTACAAAAAAAAAAATCACACTTTCCTTCCACCCACCCAAAAGAGAGTAAAATGCAGGAAATGTACCTTCTGGTTGAAACAATGGAACAAAATGTTGCGTCTGCTTTACATTTCCCCCAAAAGCACGGTGGAAAAACATCACGACGGACGCTAAGGGGAAGCGGCGTAGCGGCAAAAAGCAGGCAAAGGGGCGGGAAGCCAAGGGGGGACCTCTGGGAATCTTTGTTTCCCCTCACCAACCATTTTAATGCAGGGGGACACTCCAACACACAGAGTCAGCTTAAGTTTATGGGGCACGACTACGCTCCAACACCGATGTTTTTGCATGTGTTCCGGGGCCCAAAAAGACTTCGGGGATCCAAAAAGGGCGAGTGTCCCGACGGTCGTCACGCCATAGAGGGGTTGTCCCGCCGCAGCCAGCGCTATCGAGCGGACCTTTACCGCTTGGGGGGTGTCCATTACAACAAACCATCCTTTCCCCAATAATGTGGATGTTTGACTTTCATCAAGAGAATCAATGGACTCTGTGATGTTGTGGCCCCAATTGCCGGGTCCCGTTGTTGCCCCGGGCTACTTCACATTCTTTCAAACAAAAGGTCCTCTTTAAAACTTTTTTTTTTAAAAGATCATTTTTTTTACTGCAAATTTTTATTCTCTTTTTCCCCCTTTTATTCTCTTTTGCTGTGAGGGGCTGTAAAGACAGAAGGTTTCTGACAAAACCGTATTCCTTTACTCACTTTATTTAAGAAATTTTCGCATGTCAATGGTTTTGAGGTCATGTTGCTTAAACAGCTATAAAATTAGGTCCTTGGAAAAAGAAATGTGGCTTCTAAGTGGCATTTCTCCCCCACAATTTTTAATAGTGGCTGAAAGTCTATTTATAATTTTTGGGGCATGAGCTGTGAGATACAGCAATAATCGGTTTTGAATTTTTGGGGGGATTTTTTTTGTGACATCAGCTATACTACAGGTCCATTTTAAAAAAAAGTTGTTTCTAACAACATTTGTTCTTCACAATTGTCCCCAAAAAGGCTCAAGGGTATGCTTTGAATTTTTTGGGGGGCATTTTGCTGTCATGCAGAAAAATACAGGTCCTTTTTTAAAAAATTTGTTTTAACGACATTGCTCTTCACAATTGTCCAAAGTGGCTCAAGGGCATGCTTTGAAATTTTTGGGGGGATTTTTGCTGTGACATGCACTATAACAGGTCCTATTCAAAAAATGTGTTTCTAACAGACATTTGTTCTTAACAATTGTCAAAAGTGGCTCCCAGGGGAGGGCTGTCAAAACGGAATAGTTTTTAAAGGGCACTGTTAATGGACACATATGAAAAAAGACTTGTTTTTTTCAAGATCTTTCATAGCAATCACCCCGATTGAGAAACCCATTTAATAAATTAAAAAAAAAAACAAAGACATGGTGGGATTCCATCCTATTTTAAAAATTTTTTTCTAAATTAAACTACTAAAAAAAATTGCATGTACAAAAAAGCTGGCAAAAAAAATTCCCCCGAATTTGTTAAGGAGGTACAGGAAAACTTGACCAGATGTAGGGTTTTCAGAGGACATGGGGTATGGAGCCGGACAGGAACAAAGTACAGAGACAATTTTTCCCCCGCAGTTGAGTAAAATGAGAAAAAAATGCCAACAAAAGGGCACCGGTGGGAAAAGGAGCGTTAACCACCATATTTCCAATGAAGCTCAAGTTTTGGGCCCCTTACGGAGGGGCAAGCGCACCCGCTCTTTTACTGTGTACTGAGAAGGCTGGAATTCTCACACTTCCGGGGTTCCGACTCGTTCAGCCGAAGTTTTGTTGCTGGCACGGGCATTTTAAACCTGGTGTTAATAGATGTCGCCAGCCCGGCTCTCACCGCAACCCCCGTAAATCCGGCCCTGGGGCTCGTGGCACAGGGCGTTCTGTCAATGTCCTTCAAAAAAAATGGTGGGTTTAAAGACTCCTTTTTTCCCGCCTTGAATCTGGGGGGCGAAGGTTTTAAAGGTCATACGTGGCCAGGGCAGGGACGTAAATTTTCCCGTTCAACTAAATGGTGGGGAAAGACCCTTTTCGACACTTTTTTAAATGTGGGTCAGACGGTTTAATTGGTTTTTCTGCGGTACAGGCAGTATAGTTAGTGTCCATTTTAACAAAATGTGGTTTAAAAACTCCTTTTTGCGGCCTTTTTAAATTGGGGGGGCATGCAGGGTTTTCCCCATGCCGTTTCCCGGGCAGGGTTTTTCAAATTTTCCCGTTAAAGTAACATGTGGTTCAAATCATACGCCTTCTGGGACTTTTTTAATTTTTTGGGGGATGCAGGTTTAAGGGTTTATGCGGGGTAAAAGCAGGGTTTTGAAAAGGTCTGTGACTTTTTTTTTGTGTCTTTTTTAAACTAATGGTTCCCAAGATGTTTCACATATCCATTTGACTGTTGGGATGTTTTTCAGCTTCTCCCCTTTTTTGGGGGAATAAAAGAAGGTGTTGTTGCTCTCCCATAGACTTTAATGGGAATCGCTCTAATCGATGCTCACTATCGAAAAACCTTATCGATAGCGGGGGGACTATCGACTATCGCTCGATCTCGATAGCCAACGCAATCGCTCAACACTAGTTACAATCAAAGCATATTCATATGTTAAAATGGCTCAATCAAACTTCAGACAAAAATCCCATTTGGAATCTGTGTCAGGATTTGAAAATTGCTGTTCTCAAGCATCTGCCATCCAATCTTACTGGGCTAGAGCTATTCTCCGAAGAAGAATTGACAAAAATTCCAGCCTCTAAATGTGCAAAGTTGGTAGAGACATACCCCAACAGACTTGCAGCTGTCATTGCAGCTAAAGGTGGTCTCCAAAAGATTGATTCAGGTGGGCTAAAAAATCAAAAAACAAACATGTCTTGTGCAACATTTATTATGTGTTTTAGATGCTTCTTGTGCCTCAATAAAGGGGAGAGTCAGGGCCATTTCTAGGCTAAATTTCAAGCAGGGAAACACCTCCCTCATTAGCATATCATGCTATGTTACAACACATTGCATCTCCACTAATCAGTTCCTGACCGGGTTGCTTGCCTCTCCTCCTGATTACACATTTTCATTTTCTTTATTACACGCGGGTTTGAATGCAATAACACTTTCTTGTGCTTGGTTATTCTCCTAATGTTTTCACCCTTTTTTGGGGATTTGCTATGTTTATGTAATTTTACATTAGTTTTTTTTTTCCAGAATACAGGCAGTCACTGGGTTTCAAACCAGGGTCTGTATGTTTGGTCTTAAAATTAATTTATATGTAAGCTGGAACAGGTAAATTTTTTAGCCCAAAAATGTTATATGTACGGAGTTTTGAGCCGGGTTGGCCTTACTCCGGTCAGGTCTGGTGGCACATGTGCAAGCAATTGCAATTCCACTAAAGAAACATGGGAGAAGGTATTTTTGGACTTACAAGATTGCCATTGTATATTCTACACCCATATTACTAGATTAATTGGATTAGCACATGTATATTACACTGGGGGGGAGTAATCTATGTGTGGGTAAAAAAAATCTTCCCGTGGACAGTGTTGAGTACATGTCCTAATCACATGGGTGCAAAATCTGCATGGTGGGGAATGTTGTTCCTTGGCAGCTGCTATGTGTATAAACCCTATAGTCAAAATATTTTATGACACCTGCAATGCCTTATCTATAATGATAGCAAATGTAGCATGCTAAAGAACTACAAGTCCCAGCAAGGTCACACTAACCACACTTTGAGATAAGGGACCGTTTATCTGAGTGTATATATTGTGAAATTGTATTTTAATAAGTGTTATAGATGTGAAATGTGTGTGTATATGTATAATTCATTTTAGTAGTTCCTACTTCAATATACATCTTTCCTGGCTCCTCTGTGGGTGGAGTTGCGCAGCTGATGGACCTGAGAGACATGAGTCTTCAGCTTATTGAAGAATTGGAGGTTTGCACAACCCTACAGTATAACGGGGCTGTTTCTTGGAAGAGGCGCAGCTCAGGACCACCAGCGGCACTCCTCCCCCAAATTTCCTGAACTCGGCAATCTGGATGTTCACCTGTCCCTGCCCACTGCAAGAAACAGCCTGGCTGTAGTTTAGAAACAAAGGGGGTAAGTCTTGAACTTGAAGAGTACATGGCTTGAACTACAAGAAAGGTGTGTGTATAAAGGAAGACTTATGCACAGGGTTTATAATAGCTTTTATGGATCCATAATAGGAAAACTAATAGCCTACCATGGACTATTAGTGGACTTCTGAGTTCTTCTGAATTCAGCACCCATTGGTGCCAATCTCCCATTTCTTTAAACTCTCACCCTATATTGGTGCAATGCTTCTAAAACCGATCTTACTGGTAACTCTTTAGAAAACCCAGGAGAATCTTTCTTTTCTGTTGACTTAGGAAATTTGTGATGAAGGTCAGACATATGCCATGAATAAGAGTTGTTTGAACCTGAAACGCAACGGAGCAACAGCTAGTAATGCCGTCCGTTCAGCGCAAGTTATTTTTGCTTGATCTGCTCTCCGTTTTTTAATGGATTATTAATAAAGAAGAAATATTTTTTAGCCTAGCTGTCGTCCTGCTTCATTTTCCTCCCTCATGTGAAGCTGGTGACCTCATCTTTTGTCTGAAGGTTTAGTACATACTTACAAGCAATAAGAACAGATAAACACAGTTAAAGGGGGTTTTTTCCACCATGCAATGTCGACGTGGGATGCTTAGAAATCATAAGTTTAGGCACTTTCCTAATTGCATGTCATTAAAAAAAGTGAAAGGTGCCACAGCTGGAGCCTTGATTACCTTATCACTGTGTCAGCTGGTTGTCATTGGAGCCAACCTGTTCTAAGCCTCCTGCCTGTCTGGCCGTGCTTGTGTGGTTCTTATCTCTTCCTCTGAAGCCCCCTCGGGAGCGTGCACGCTCTGACAGGCGCAGTAGCTCCTCCTCCTGGCCACACAGTGTGTCTGCTACTCACTTCCCCCTCCCCTTTCCCGTTCGCACAAAATCCCTTTAGGGACTGTGCTTTGATTTAGTGGGGGGGATGTGCTAGCTGTTCTTCAGATTGTCCTGCCATCCTCACTCACATTGTACAGTGAAACACGGGAGGAGCAGGGTATTTCCCTTCCCTCCATGTCCCCCCCGTTTTTCTATTTTTTTCAGGTCTTTGCCCTGATCCCTTAATCCTGGGCTTCTACGTTTCTGTTAAAATTCTAGGTTTTTTTCCCCGATCCCTTACTTGGTCTTCTACGTTTCTGTATATTCTGTATCTTTGTCCTGCTCCCTGCCTCCCTGGCAGCCGGCAGGAGCACGCACTACTTGCAGCGCGATGACGTCACTAAGTGCCGTCTGGAGGGCGGATTTTTTAAAACTACTCAAGCAGAGAACGCCCCCAATCTCAAGACCCAGGGGACCAGCGGCAGCCTGTGAGGTTGGGAACAGCCGTCTTGGCAAAACCCCTTTAATGATAATTACTCACCACTATACTACAAATGACAACTAGCAAAATCCTAACCGAAGATAATTCACAATTTACATCTGCTACAGCAATTGCTGCACATATTGGCACATTTCCAGGGAACCACTGCTGCACTTTTGTATTATAAAACCAGCAAAATTCTCGCAGTACAGCATCTCTAATTAACTTTTTAGAAGCAGAATATCTTACAAAATCACAAAAATCTAGTGTTACACAGAAATTGAGCTTTGTGCCACAGTGTTAAGATACTTGGCCAGGGGGCCAGGCTCGGACTGTCCCGCCGGTGAGTCAGTGAATTACCTGGTAGGTCCCGAGCTCCTGTGAGCCCCAGAGGTAATGCTGCGCAGTCAGTGGAGCAGAGCCCCACTGGCACTCTGCTCCGCTATTCACTCTGGTAGGCCTAAGGTGTTAGGCCTTAAGCCTACCAGATGATGGACTCTAGTGGTGATGTAGGGGGCGCGATGACATCACATCATCGCATCGCCTATGCCAGGCTCCACTATAAGCCGTCGGGGAGCTCATCGCGTCCGGGAGTGGGAGAGAGGTGAGGTTTTTTTTTTTATATTGTTAAACATGGCCCAAATTGCCCTCAGACTGCCTAAATGAGGCCCTAACTGCCTGCAGACTACCCAAAGGAGGCCTTAACTAAACCCCCAGACTACCTAAAGGGCACTAACTACTTATCTACCTGGGGCTATTTACCTACCCACCTGTGGCCTACCTATCTACCTTACTTGGCCCTACCAACCAACCAGCCTGGGGCCGGCCTAACCACTTATCCAGCGGAGATCTACATACATAAATAGGACCTATCTATCTACCTGGGGTCTTGCCCATTTGCCTACCTAGCTAGGGTCTTGACCACCTACCTGGTAGTATGATTCTGAGGGGAGCAGACCATAGCTGTAGCATAATCTCCAGGGGTTTAGTTCTCTACCCACCCTTCAACCCCTTCGGAGTCTGTGCCTTTAAGCTTTGGCTTGTTCCTGCTCTCCCATCCTTTGGGAAATTTGTACAGAGGTGGGAATAGGTAAAGAGGTGCTAGAAAAGTGAGGATTCTAAGATCTTTGTTTGTAAATTCTGCAGGCATGAGTGGTGGCCAGCACAAGTCATAATGGCGGTATGGAACGGATGGAGAAGAGAAGGGAAAAAGAACGACTCTGAGAGAAGAGAACGCCCTCATCAAAGATGACATCTCCTGTGAGTCCCTGACGTCCGGGGTTACTTTGCTTCTATATTGGATCAGTGCTGTATTCACTGTAATGTGATGTGACCTGAACTGGTTTTGGACCACTATGTGGTCTCCATATGGTGGTGTTGTAGGTTATATCGGCGTTAGTATAGTGGCAGTGTACACTTGTCCCTGATTGTAAAAGTGAATGCATACCTGACCCTGTGATTAGGAGTTACACTTTTACTTTCTTGCTGGTGTTTATAGTGGTGTTTATTTTAGAAGATGGCAAGGTGCGTGACCAAGGGAAACTTGGATATTGTATTTGGGTTGGGTGGGTGGGGGGAGGGGGATATGGATGGAGCCATGTGTCTATGATATGTTAGACTGTGACAAATGTGTGAGACAAACAGACATGTGAGATAGACTCACGTGTGAGACAGATATGTGACTCACTTGGTATTGCATACTACACTTTACAGTTCTGTTTTTCACATTCTATTATGTGATAAAAAACTTTTATGTCCATGAGGCCGGTAATATTTTCATGTACAGTTTGCTATAAGGGGGGGCCCCCAAGATCAACTCCCCTGTGGTCACAAGGCCCCCCAGTCCGACACTGCATGGGAACTCTCCCATTTCTTCCTCTATGACCCCCTCTTTCTTAAAGATGTTTAAAATCCTCTCCTGGGTCCTTGTTTTACCCAATCGGTCTATTCTTCTGCAATTTCTCCTTGTTCAGGTTGCAGAGGCAAATGGAAGTAAGAGGTTTGGAAATTTTAATGCGTTCTGTTGTGCATTAATGTTTGGCACCAGCTGCAGCAGCCACTGCACACAAAACTTTCCCCCAGAAATTACATGTATAAAATCAGATGATATATGCAAATCATTTGTGGGACGTAGTATCCCTTGCCACATTATTCTTCTATTGAAACATTTCATGAAGTGTAAAATAGACCTACAGCCACTTCATGTGGTGCCACAATAGGTCCATGTTCAGTCATGGCTCGTACTTTCATAGAAAAGAAAAATTGATGCTAGTAGAATAGGATAAAGGTCACATTTTTTCTCTTTGGACTCATTCCCAGGTTTACTAAAAAATAGTGTGCTGGTGAAAAGCATAGTTCAAACGTGTCAAATCTGAACTTGGCTTCTTTTTACAAATTTTGTCTGACGTACGAACAAAACAATAAAATAATAAGTAAAACTTACTGAAAAGGTGAAGTAAAGTGTGTTTTGTTTACCTTTTTACAAGTGTTTTGAAGCAAATTGTTCTATTGATACCTATTTTGGTTTCAGCCTGCATTCATTCTGTCGAGTTTCCCCTTCAAAGAACAAAAATATGAACATAAACTAACCTACAACTGAATTGGGTTGAAGCTAAATTCTTGAGGTTAGTTTTTTGTTCATATTTTTGTTCTTTGAAGGGGAAACTCGACAGAATGAATGCAGGCTGAAACCAAAATAGGTATCAATAGAACAATTTGCTTCAAAACACTTGTAAAAAGGTAAACAAAACACTCTCTTTACTTCACCTTTTCAGTAAGTTTTACTTATTATTTTATTGTTTTGTTCGTACGTCAGACAAAATTTGTAAAAAGAAGCCAAGTTCAGATTTGACACGTTTGAACTATGCTTTTCACCAGCACACTATTTTTTAGTAAACCTGGGAATGAGTCCAAAGAGAAAAAATGTGACCTTTATCCTATTCTACTAGCATCAATTTTTCTTTTCTATGAAAGTACGAGCCATGACTGAACATGGACCTATTGTGGCACCACATGAAGTGGCTGTAGGTCTATTTTACACTTCATGAAATGTTTCAATAGAAGAATAATGTGGCAAGGGATACTACGTCCCACAAATGATTTGCATATATCATCTGATTTTATACATGTAATTTCTGGGGGAAAGTTTTGTGTGCAGTGGCTGCTGCAGCTGGTGCCAAACATTAATGCACAACAGAACGCATTAAAATTTCCAAACCTCTTACTTCCATTTGCCTCTGCAACCTGAACAAGGAGAAATTGCAGAAGAATAGACCGATTGGTAAAACAAGGACCCAGGAGAGGAGTTAAACATCTTTAAGAAAGAGGGGGTCATAGAGGAAGAAATGGGGAGAGTCCCATGCAGTGTCGGACTGGGGGGCCTTGTGACCACAGGGGAGTTGATCTTGGGGGCCCACCCTATAGCTAATGTACATGAAAATATTACCGGCCTCATGGACATAAAATTTTTTATCACATAATAGAATGTGAAAAACAGAACTGTAAAGTGTAGTATGCAATACCAAGTGAGTCACATATCTGTCTCACACGTGAGTCTATCTCACATGTCTGTTTGTCTCACACATTTGTCACAGTCTAACATATCATAAACACATGGCTCCATCCATATCCCCCACCACCCACCACCAACCCAAATACAATATCCAAGTTGCCCGTGGTCACGCACCTTGCCATCTTCTAAAATAAACACCACTATAAACACCAGCAAGAAAGTAAAAGTGTAACTCCTAATCACAAGGTCAGATGTGCATTCACTTTTACAATCAGGGACAAGTGTACACTGCCACTATACTGACACCGATATAACCTACAACACCGCCATATGGAGACCACAGAGTGGTCCAACACTAGCTCAGGTCAAATCACATTACAGTGAATACAGCACTGATCCAGTATAGAATCAAAATAACCCCGGACGTCAGGGATTCACAAGAGATGTCTTCTTAGAAGAGTCGTTCTCTTCTCTCATGAGTCGTTCTTTTTCCCTTCTCTTCTCCATCCGTTCCATACCGCCATTAAGACTTTTGCTGGCCACCCCTCATGCCTGCAGAATTTACAAACAAAGATCTTAGAATCCTCACTTTTCTAGCAACTCTTTACCTATTCCCACCTCTGTACAAATTTCCCAAAGGATGGGAGAGCAGGAACAAGCCAAAGCTTAAAGGCACAGACTCCGAAGGGGTTGAAGGGTGGGTAGAGAACTAACCCCCTGGAGATTAAGCTACAACGATGGTCTGCTCCCCTCAGAATCAAAGTACCAGGTAGGTGGTCAAGACCCCTAGCTAGGTAGGCAAATGGCAAGACCCCAGGTAGATAGATAGGTCCTATTTATGTATGTAGATCTCCGCTGGATAAGTGGTTAGGCCGGCCCCAGGCTGGTTGGCTGGTAGGGCCAAGTAAGGTAGATAGGTAGGCCACCGGTGGGTAGGTAAAGAGCCCCCAGGTAGATAAGTCGTTAGTGCCTTTAGGTAGTCTGCGGGTAGTTAAGGCCTCCTTTGGGTAGTCTGCAGGCAGTTAGGGCCTCATTTAGGCAGTCTGAGGGCAATTAGGGCCATGTTTATCAATATAAAAAAAAAAACCTCACCTCTCTCCCACTCCCGGACGCGATGAGCTCCCCGACGGCTTATAGTGGAGCCTGGCATAGGCGATGCGATGATGTGATGTCATCGCGCCCTCTACATCACCACTAGAGTCCATCATCTGGTAGGCTTAAGGCCTAACACCTTAGGCCTACCAGAGTGAATAGCGGAGCAGAGTGCCAGTGGGGCTCTGCTCCACTGACTGCGCAGCATTACCTCTGGGGCTCACAGGAGCTCGGGACCTACCAGGTAATTCACTGACTCACCGGCGGGACAGTCCGAGCCTGGCCCCATGGCCAAGTATCTTAACACTGTGGCACAAAGCTCAATTTCTGTGTAACACTAGATTTGTGTGATTTTGTAA
This sequence comes from Phyllomedusa bahiana, assembly GCA_025379985.1. Lineage (NCBI taxonomy): Eukaryota > Metazoa > Chordata > Amphibia > Anura > Hylidae > Phyllomedusa > Phyllomedusa bahiana. The sequence goes on along the minus strand of JAODAL010026689.1, from coordinate 5,494 downwards.
GATATTCTGCTTCTAAAAAGTTAATTAGAGATGCTGTACTGCGAGAATTTTGCTGGTTTTATAATACAAAAGTGCAGCAGTGGTTCCTGGAAATGTGCCAATATGTGCAGCAATTGCTGTAGCAGATGTAAATTGTGAATTATCTTCGGTTAGTATTTTGCTAGTTGTCATTTGTAGTATAGTGGTGAGTAATTATCATTAAAGGGGTTTTGCCAAGACAGCTGTTCCCTACCTCACAGGCTGCCGCTGGTCCCCTGGGTCTTGAGATTGGGGGCGTTCTCTGCTTGAGTAGTTTTAAAAAATCCGCCCTCCAGACGGCACTTAGTGACGTCATCGCGCTGCAAGTAGTGCGTGCTCCTGCCAGCTGCCAGGGAGGCAGGGAGCAGGACAAAGATCCAGAATATACAGAAACGTAGAAGACCAAGTAAGGGATCGGGGCAAAGACCTAGAATATACAGAAACGTAGAAGACCAGGATTAAGGGATCAGGGCAAAGACCTCGAACATAGAAAAACGGCGACATGGAGTAAGGGAAATATCCTGCTCCTGCCGTGTTTCACTGTACAATGTGAGTGAGGATGGCAGGACAATCTGAAGAACAGCTAGCACATCCCCCCACTCAATCAAAGCACAGTCCCTGAAGATTTTGTGCGAACAGGAAGGAGGGGGGAAGTGAGTAGCAGACACACTGTGCTGGCCAGGAGAGGAGCTACTGCGCCTGTCAGAGCGTGCACGCTCCCGAGGGGGCTTCAGAGGAAGAGATAAGAACCACGCGCGGCCAGACAGGCAGGAGGCTTAGAACAGGTCGGCTCCAATGACAACCAGCTGACACAGTGATTAGGTAATCAAGGCTCCAGCTGTGGCACCTTTCACTTTTTTTAATGACATGCAATTAGGAAAGTGCCTAACTTATGATTTCTAAGCATCCCACGTCGACATTGCATGGTGGCAAAACCCCTTTAACTGTGTTTATCTGTTCTTATTGCTTGTAAGTATGTACTGACCTTCAGACAAAAACGGATGGTCACCGGCTTCACATGAGGGAGGAAAATAAAGCAGGTCGGCAGCTAGGCTAAAAAATATTTCTTCTTTATTAATAATCCATTAAAAAACGGAGAGCAGATCCAGCAAAAATAACTTGCGCTGAACGGAAGGCATTACTAGCTGTTGCTGCCGTTGCGTTTCAGGTTCAAACAACTCTTATTCATGGCATATGTACTGACCTTCATCACAAATTTCCTAAGTCAACAGAAAAGAAAGATTCTCCTGCTTTTCTAAAGAGTTACCAGTAAGATCGGTATAGAAGCATTGCACCAATATAGGGTGAGAGTTGAAAGAAACTGGGAGATTGGCACCAATGGGTGCTGCATTCAGAAGAACTCAGAAGTCCACTAATAGTCCATGGTAGGCTATAGTTTTCCTATTATGGATCCATAAAGCTATGATAACCATGTGCATAAGTCTTCCTTTATACACACACCTTTCTTGTAGTTCAAGCCATGTACTCTTCAAGTTCAAGACTTACCCCCTTTGTTTCTAAACTACAGCCAGGCTGTTTCTTGCAGTGGGCAGGACAGGTGAACATCCAGATTGCCGAGTTCAGGAAATGGGGGAGGAGTGCCGCTGGTGGTCCTGAGCTGCGCCTCTTCCAAGAAACAGCCCCGTTATACTGTAGGGTTGTGCAAACCTCCAATTCTTCAATAAGCTGAAGACTCATGTCTCTCAGGTCCATCAGCTGCAGCAACTCCACCCACAGAGGAGCCAGGAAAGATGTATATGCAAGTAGAACTACTAAAATGAATATATACATATATACACACACATACACATCTATACACTTATATATACATATACACATATATACACTCAGATAAACGGTCCCTTATCTCAAAGTGTGGTTAGTGTGACTTGCTGGGACTTGTAGTTCTTTAGCATGCTACATTTGCTATCATTATAGATAAGGCATTGCAGGTGTCATAAAATATTTTGACTATAGGGTTTATACACATAGCAGCTGCCAAGGAACAACATTCCCCACCATGCAGATTTGCACCCATGTGATTAGGACATGTACTCAACACTGTCCACGGGAAGATTTTTTTTTACCCACACATAGATTACTCCCCCCCAGTGTTATATACATGTACTAATCCAATTAATCTAGTAATATGGGTGTAGAATATACAATGGCAATTTTGAAAGCCCAAAAATACTTCCCCATGTTTTTTATGGAATTGAAATTTTGTTTGCAATTGCCCCCAGACCTGCCCGGGAAGGCCAACCCGGCTCAAACTCCTACAAATAACATTTTTGGGCTAAAAAATTTCCCGTTCCAAATTTTTCTAAAATTAATTTTAACCAAACATACAAAAAACTTGTTTGAAACCCAGTGACTGCCGTATTCGGAAAAAAAAACTGATGAAAATTTTACATAAACAAGAAAAACCCCAAAAAAAGGGTAAAAAATTAGGAGAATAACCAAGCACAAGAAAGGTTATAGCATTCACACCCGCGTGTAATAAAAAAAATGAAATGTGTAATCAGAGGAGGGCAAGCAAACCCGGTAGGAATGTTGTGGAGATGAAAAGTGTTGTTAGAAAGAATGCTAATGAGGGAGGTGTTTCCCTGTTTTGAAATTAGCCTGAAATGGCCCGATTTCCCCCCTTTATTGGGGCAAAAGAAGCATCTAAAAACATAATAAAGTTGCACAAGACATGTTTTTTTTTTGATTTTTTTAGCCACTGAATCAATCTTTTGGAGACCACCCCTTTAGCTGCAATGACAGCTGCAAGTTTTGTTGGGGGATGTCTCTACCAATTTGCCATTTAGAGGTGGGAAATTTTTTTTCAATTCTTCTTCGGAGAAAAGCTTAGCCCAGTAAGATTGGATGGAGATGCTTGAGAACAGCAATTTTCAAATCCACCAGATCCCCCCCAAAAGGGATTTTTTTTCTGAAATTTGATTGAGCCATTTTAACAATAAAAAAAGCTTTGATTGTAACTAGTGTTTACGATTGCGTTGGCTATCGAAGATGGCGATAGTGGGGAGTGGCCGCTATCGATAAGGTTTTTCGTAGAGCAACGTTTTTTGAGCATTACCCTTAAAGTCTATGGGAGAGCAACAACACCTTCATTATTACACCCAAACAAGGCTGGAGAAGCTATATTAAAAATCCACAACAGTCAAATGGATATGTGCTCATTTAGGCAAAAACCTTAGGTTATAAAAGTCACGAAAAAAATCACAAACCCTTCATATCCCTGTCTTTTACCCACCTGCCCTTAAACCTGCACACCCACAAATTAAAAAGTGCCAGACGGCATTATGATTTGAACCATCATGTTTCTTGAAATGGGGCATTGAAATCCCTGTCCCGGAACGCAGCTGAGCCCCAAACCTCATGACCCCAGATTTAAAAAAATGCCGCAAAAAAAAGGAGTCTTTCAAACCCCCATTTTAGTTTAACTGGACTTAACTTATCTGCCTGTACCCCGAATGACCATTAAAAACCCGTCTGACCCCAAAAGTTTTTAAAAAATTCCGAAAAAGGAGTCTTTTAACCCCCTTTTTTTTTTGAACTGGGTAATATGCCTGTCCTGGGCCACAGTATGACCATTAAAAATGTCTGACCCCCAATTACAAAATGCCGGAAAAGGATCTTTCAACCACCATTTTAGTTGAACTGGGCATTAATAGAAACTGTTTTCCCGTGCCACAGCATGACCCAGGGCCGGGGGTTACAGTGGGTGCGGGGAAAAGCCCAGGTGGCGGGCCCGTCATTTTATTAAACACGCAAAGGGTTAAAAAAGCCCTGATGGGCAGCAACAAAAAACTGTTGTGTGAAGCAGAGTGTGGGGCGGGAAATGTGAGGAAAACCCCCAGCCTTTTCAGTACACAGTCAAGACCTGGGGAGCGCCTTTTCCCTCCGTATGAGTGCGGAACCCAATTGAGCTTCACTTGGAAAACTGGGGGTTAAAAGCTTTCCCGTTAACCAGGTGCCCTTTTTCTTTGGGATTCTTTTTCTCATTTTTTCTCAATTGGGGCTGGGGGAAAATTTTTCTCTGTACTTTGTTCTCTGTCCGTGCTCCAAAACCCCCGTCCTCCCGAATAACCCTTTCATCTGGTCGTTTTCCCGTACCTCCCCTTTTACAATTAAAGGGGGAAATTTTTTTTCCAGGGTATTTTTTTTTAAAGCAAGTTTTTTTGTAGTTTTAATTTAGAAAACACATTTTTAAAATAGGGGTTTGGGAAACCCCCCAAAGTCTTTGTTTTCTTTTTTTTTCTTGGGTTTTAAAATTTGGGTTTTTTCTCAATACAGGGGTTGTTAGCTATGTTTTAAAAAATTTTTTGGCCCAAAAAAAAAAACTTTTGCAATATGTGTCCATTTTTCAAAATGTCCCAAACCCTTTTCCCGTTTTGCAGCACATCACCCTTGAGCCCACTCTTGACAATTTTTGAAGAACAAAAAGTCTGTTTTTTAAAAAAACATTTTTTAGAATTGGGGGCCTGTTGTATAGGTGCTGTCCCAGCAAAATGCCCCCCCAAAAATTAAAGCATGCCCTTTAGCCATTTGGGGCAAATTTTTAAGAAAAAAAATGTTTGTTTAGAAAAAAAACATTTTTTTAGAAAAAAGGACCTGTAGTATAGCTGCTTTTTCACAGCAAAATGCCCCCAAAAATTTTCCCAAAAAATGGAACCCTTGAGCAAATTTTTGGGCAATTGTGAAAAACAAAAATTTTTGTTAGAAAAAAACATTTTTTAGAATAAGGGGCCTATATATTGGTTGGGGTTTTCACGCAAAATGCCCCCAAAAAAATTTAAAACATGACCCCTGAGCCACTTTTGAAAAATTTTTGAAGAAAATTGGGCTATTAGAAACAACATTTTTTTGAATAGGACCTGTATTATTGCTGAAAAACAAAGCAAAAAATGCCCCAAAAAAATTCCCCAAAACATGACCCCTTGGAGCCCCTTTTGGTTTAAAATTTTTTGAAAAACAAATTTTCTGTTTGATAAAAAACCCTTTTTTTTATTTTAAAAGGACCTTGTTTGTATTGCGGCTTTTTAAAGCAAACATGACCCAAAAAAATTAAAAAAAATGAACCCTTTTCAGCCACTGTTAAAAATTGGGGGGAGGAAAGGGCCAAATTTGAAGCCACCCTTTCTATTTCCCAAAGGACAATGAATATTTTCTGTTTTTCTCACGCTACATGACCCCCAAAAAAATTAAAATATGATTCTTAGCCCCGGGTTTAAAAAATTTTGAGGGAGAAAAAAGCCACTTAGAAGCCACTTTTTTGTTCCAAAAAGGACCATGGGTTTATTGCTGGGATTCACAAAAAACCCACATGACCCCCAAAAAAATTTAATTTTTATGCTTTCAGACACTATTAAAACTTGTGAGGGGGGAAAAAAATGCCATTAGAAAACCACTTTTTGTTTTCCAAAAAGGCCATAATTTTTAGTGTATCTCCCCAGGGAAACCCCTGACCTAA
>JAODAL010026688.1:0-56288 GCA_025379985.1 Phyllomedusa bahiana | reverse complement strand
GCTGACATAGATCAGCCGACCGCTGGAATTTTTCTGACACATGGCTGGTCAGGGCAGGCATGGCTTTTCGAGAAAAGAAATGCCTGTCTGGCATCTGTTATTGGGGGCAGGCAAGGGCCATGACGTGGCAGAACCCATCTGTGTCCAACAGGCGGAAAGGCAACATTTCCAAGGCCAAAATCCTGGCAATACAGACACTAAGGCTTTTGGCTTTGGGATGGTTGGGGTTAAAGCGTTTCTTCTGCTCCTACACCTGGTACACAAAAGGCTGGCTGCTAGACTGTGTGGCGTGCAGGTGAAACTGGTGGAAGGAGAAGGGATAGCGTGTCTCTGGTGGTGGTGTTGGTAATCGGGCGACGGTGTGTGGCATTGGGGCTGATCCTTGCTCATGCCGGAGCAGGACATGGGCAGCAGAGGAATGCTTGGTCTTGAAAGTGCAAAAACCACCTATTATTATCAGTACACAATTTAATTACGTGCTTTTCACTTTGGTGCAAACCCCGTTTTGTTCAAAGACCCATCTTGGGACTTACAATAGGGATACAGAATTTTTCTAGTCACCGCAGTTGTATATCATAGGTGAAAAACCACCTTCATTATCCGTAAAACATGCAAATAGGTGTTTTTTTTACTTTGGTGCGGCCCAGTTTTGTTCATAGAGCCACCTTTAAATTAAATTTGAATACAGAAATTTTGTAGTTACTGTTGGTGTATTTTAATTGGTGGCAAAAACCACCGTTTGTTATCTGTATAACTTTTAAGTAGCTGTATTGCACGTGGGGGGCGGGCCCTATTTTTTCCCAAAAAGCCACTTTGTACGGCAATTTTTGAAATTTTCTACAAAATGTTCTCGTTTGTCATTGCTCAAAAAACGCAATTTCTCATCCTGTAACTTCTAATACTTTTATTTCGCTCGTTGAATCTCAGTTTGGCGCAGATAGGCACTTGTAAGATAAGTTTGTTGAAAACTATCAATTCCTAGTCTACTGGGCAGTTGTAAATCCCTGGGACTGAAGGAAGGACACTGTTGAATTTTGTCTTATGGTTCTTCCCCCCAGAACCGCATTTTTAAACTATTCGTTAGAAACATTTCAGTTTCTAATCCTAGTTGGCTGTAGGAAATTAGAGGGATTTAAGAATAGCTGTGATTTGCCATCTTTTAAAAAAGAGACTGTCAAAAACTCTTTCCCTACTTTCTTAAAAATTTTTTTTCTTTCTGAACATGGAAGGCGAAATGCAGGTTGGTAAGCGAGCAAAGAGGGTGTAGGACATGAAGGTAGAGGTACGAGAGAAGGTTTCTCCTTCCAGTGCTGGCGACAACATGCAAGCCAGCGTATCGTCGGTTGCAGGACCGTTAGGCCTGTCATTGCTGGGTCAGGGCCCTGTGAATCTCAGTAACGAACAGCGCCGCCAATCTGTTCTTCAGTGGTTAATGCAACCTGCATCCAGCAGTCTTACCTCCTCGTCCTCGCAGTAACGGCCAGAAATGTCATCATCAGCATCGTCACATCCGTCCAACATGAAGTGAAGGCAGCCCAAATGTCAACTCGTGTCCCACCACTGTGGGTAATCCCCTTTCTGAAAGACCTCTTTGATGACAAAATGCGGTTGGGGTCAGAAGGCAAGTTAAAAGATCAAGAGGAGAAGAGGATGAATTTGTCTCCTCTGACACCCAGTTACTGATGCCGGTCAATCGGCAAAAATCCTGGGCGGTCGGCAACGCCTCGCAGTGCCTCTTGCTTGTAACCCGCAGCTCCTGGATGCAGAATGTCAGGACGACGAAGTCACCAGTGTTGATGATGATGATGATGACATTACGGATCCAACGTGGTCTTTTCAGCAGAATTTGCTTGCGAGCGCTTCATCACTGGACGGGGAGGAAGACGATGGGGTAGTGTCAGTACGGGTCCCACCTCAAAAAGGGAGAGGGTGGTCGCAGAAGTCCGCTGAGATGATTCCGCCACCCACGGTTAGCGGAAACACAACTCCTCGCTTATCGCCGTCGAAAAGGTCAAGGACCTCTCAAGCCTGGGCCTTTTTCGAGCAAGCCTCTGATTCTCGCAGCGTTGTCTTATGCCGCCTTTGCCGTAAACGCATCTAGAGGCAAAGAATCTTAGGTGTTTAACCACCACCAACATGGTCTGTTGTCACATGCAGCGAATGAATGAGTTGAATGGAGGCATCACTTGGCACAAAAAAGGCCACACCGATGGCCGCGGCTTGCCTAACCACTGTCACACCCTCTGTCTCCGCCTCCTCTCCTGCGCCAACACCAAGCGTCCTCAGCTTGCCTCCATGTCTTTCAGGTCGATGATCAAGGATCAGCCTTCCGTTTCAGCCTTCCACGTTCGCCCGATACCTCCAGCTCACAACAGAGACCCATCCTACCCATTCTCTTCTACCAGGTTTGACGTCCTGCATGCCGCACAGCGGTCCAGTCTAGCAGCCAGCCTTCTGTCTTCCAGGGTTTGGGAGCAGAAGAAAACACTTAATCCAAACCATCCCAAGCAAAAAGCATTGAAGTGTCGGCATTGCCAGGCTTTTGGCCTTGGAAATGTTGCCTATTCACGTCTGGGGGACACAGATGGGTTCGCACGTCAGGGCCCTTTGCCTGCCCCAATGCCAGATGCGAGGCAGGCATTTCTTTGCCGCTATATCTCTGTGACAGCCACTGGGTGGACTGTGTGGAATGTCTCTGGCGGGACGGTGGCTCTCAGGTCGGCTCACATGCTCTTCATCTAAACCGCAGGGATGGTGCAGGTTCTTTCCCCAAGGTCCTCTGGTGGCATCAACATGCCCAGAGAAAACAGGCGAGAGTTGAGAATATAATTCCAGTACTTGGAGAGACGTCAATAGACAAGGTGCCAGAAGCATGTGGACGGACTGTCTCGCAACACGAGGAGAGACCCGAGTTGTTGCTGTGTGGGTGTACAAGAACCTTTGTGCGTAAGCTGATTGTGTGGATGGCGAGTAAAACAAGTGATAGAAAAATCTGCTGGGCCGCCCTTAATATCGGTAGGCGTGGAGCAGAGAGTCCACCTTGCCTGGCACGAATTTGAGGCGGTGGAGGAAGATGAGGAAGTATCAGGTTTGCTAGTGCCCCTCGACCCAGGAGGCTGTTGGGAAAAATCAATGGCTCCATTCTCATCATGAGTGCTTGGATGTCCCATTTCCTCCAACATGATCCTTGCATTAAGGACCAGCAGAGTACTGTGACAAGTCCCGGAGAATCTCAAAACAACAAACTCAGCGCAACTTCTCCGTTTTCTACCGCATATCACAATAGAGATGATAAAATGCAGGAAATGGAGAATGATATTGAAGAATTGTATCTGAAATGTAGACAAAGCCTGTCTTCCGTCTGCTTCACGTTTGCTCAAATTATATGGTGGAACATAACGTCAGGCGACGGAATGACAGCGTAGGTAGAGTGCCAAGTAGCCGTGATGTGCAGCCAAGACCATAGCAAGCTAGGGAAGATGTGGTGAGGGACGTGGACTGCCTAATGGTGTGAACTCATGGATAAAACTTATTTAGCACCTCAACGAACGCAATGTGAATGCAGGGTGCAATAATCAGATGATACAACAGTGCACGAAGTTGACGTACCTGGCTTAAGATCATGTGCACGAGTTATCTGCACGTCTTCTAGCACCGATGTTATTTGTATGGGTTCCGAGAACACCGCAAGTTAGAAAGCGTCTAGGGTTATCAAAATGGGAGTCATTACAGACAAATGCATCGGTTTCCAAGATAATGTTGATTGTTTGACTTTCATCACGATGAATCAGGCATGGATCTCTGATGATGTTGTGGGCCCCAATTGCGAGGAGTGTCACGATTAGTTGCCGGTGTACTTCACATTCCTCTCTTCATACAGAAATGGTCTCTTGAAAAAGTTTTTTAAATGTTCATTTCTTACTGCACTTTTATTTTCTCCTAGTTCCAAAAGATCATTTTGCTGGTTTTGCGCTGTGGTGAGACTGTAAAAGACAACCAAGTTTCATGGATCACAAGACCGTATTCCATTTACTCATCTTTATCTTTACGAATTTTTCGCGATTGTCATGTTTTGGGGTCATGTTGCTATGGAGATACAGCTATTATTGTAGGGTCCTTTGGAACAGAAACGTGTGGGACTTCTAAGTGGCATTTCTCCTCAAAATTTTTTATAGTGGGCTGAGAAGTTCAGTATGATAATTTTTCTGGGGCGTTTCATGTTGCTGATCGGGTGTGTGTGTGTGTGTGTGTCCTCCTCCGTTGTTGTTTGTTTGAGGAGAGAGAATCAGCTAAAAAAACGCATGACGCTAGAAAAATTAATGTGTGTAGAAGTATGGACTTCTATAAGACTCAAGCCACTATAGAATGAGAATATGACGCAGAATGGTATTGAGGGGAGGAAATGCCACTTAGGAAGCCACATTTCTGTTCCGAAAAGGGACCCTACTAATGCTCTGTTTCTCGTGGTTGATCAACATGACCGCTAGCGCACTAAAATACATGGTGACGTTGGCGAAAATTACGTGTAGATGAAGAGATTATATGTGTGCGAGTAAATGGAATACGGTTTGTCATGAAACCTTGGTGGTCTTTTACAGTCTCCACAGCGCAAAACCAGCAAGAAATGATCTTTTGGGAATAGGAATTAAGAAAGTGGCAGCGCGCGAGAATAGATTCATTTTTGAAAAAAAACATTTTTCGTAGAGGACCATTTCTGTTTGAAGAGGAATGAGAAAGTGAGACGGCAACTAAGTCGGTGGACCTCGGCGATGTGGAGGTAGGTGGTCACCAACATTGACAGAGTCAGATGACGCAGATGCCTGATTCATCGTGAATGCTAACTCAGTCCGAAGAAACACAATCAACATTACTGTTGTGATAATTCTCGGACGTGATCATATTTGTGACTAGGTAATGAACTCTCCTATATTTGGATATATACAGAGATGTCTCATATAGTGGGTCTGGAAAAAATAACATACAAATATATAAACAATCGGTGTTGAGACTCGCAGATAAGTCGATGCTACATGTATCTTGAGGTGGTTTGGACTGATCTGTAGTAGACATTGTATGTGTGCCCTGCATTACAATGCGTGGTGAGAGGTGGTAAATAAACGATTTCATGAGGTCACCCATTAGGCTTTATGTGCGCACTATTTTGTCAACGGATGAGATGAGCTGCTGCCGCGTAGTGTGGCTCTCTTGGCAGATCTACTGCTGTCACAGTCGACTGGACGTTGTTCCACCATGATTATTTGAAGACGGTGAAGAGAGCGAAACAGATGTGTTCAGTTGATCACATCATGCTAGAAGAAGAGTCTCTCCATTTCCTGACATTTTACTACTCGTAATTGGGATGGTTGAAGGAAAGTGCTGAGTTTTGTTTTGTACGGGGAATGTCGTTTGCTGGCGCGCGATGATATAAGGATCATGTTGAGTGGATATATAAGGAGATCATACACAAAGAGCCCCACTCGATGTGATGAGTATGGCCCGTCCTGTTGATGTGTTCTCCAAACAATCTGGGTCGAAGGAGAGAACTAGCAACAACAGATCTTCTCATTCTTCACACTCCCTGTGCGCTCAAATTCGTGCCACAGAGCTAAAAGGGTGTCTGCTCTATAGCCCCTACCCGAGTCAAGTTGAAGGACTCGGCACCAGTATAGATTTCACGTACTGATAAGTACTTCCACACTCACCATTCTTTTGCTACGAACTGACTTCTTGTGAGCCCCATCTTCACTCGCCATATTCTGATGACACACGCATGCTTGTGTTACTCAATATCATCATAGATCCTCAGAAGACCATGACCATATTCTCCTAGAAGAGATACTTCACATCATGATTTGTAAATAAATATGACTCTACCACTTTCCTTCTTAGATACACATTTGTTGCAGTTGAGTATCCCACATATTGAATCCGTATCGTTTTTATATGCCTCGACCCATTCACCATGCATCTTATGTTCTCGATCTATATCCACGAGTGAATACCTATACCTGATAGTCCTCCTACCCAATTCATACTCCATGATACAGAATACCACACATCCTGCCCCTTATCTCAGATATCAGACGTAGATCTCAATAACACTCCGTTCACATACCGATTGTATATAATAGTCAATAAAATGCTACAAAATTGTCATAAACAAGTTTCCTGATTATTTGATTATTCCCTTGTCCAGGTTATGATTCGCTTGTTATCATACTCCACAGTATTAATTCTCTCCCTGTGTATCTTACAATAAAACCTTACCACACAAAAGATACGCAATTCCACACCCTCAATTGTCACAGATCACTCACCATCTTCAAATATTGTGATGTTAGAGTAAATCTAGACAAAAATTAAAAAAGTGTATATGTTAGAAAACAGCATTCTCAGTCTCCAAACCATTCACTACCCTCTATATTCTTCATTCAGTATTCCATAAATGTGCACACGTGTTTTAATCCGTCTAATATAAATCTTCCCATTCCATTACTACCCACCATAGACTACTTATCCTTTAATTATTTTATCACAATTATTATCATTATTACCACTTTCCCCTTTATTCTTCCATGTGACCTAATTATGCACCAAATACAAGAATCACATTACTACCTGTAGTTATGGTTCATCTATGTCTTCTATTATCTCAATATTTTAAACTTGATTGTGTGATGTCGACTTTTCTTACTTCTTATCCCTATTTTTTATCCATTCCGTCGATATTGTACATAATCCATCAATAGAGAATATTAGATAATTAAAAAGAGATGACCTCTAGAAAATCATTTCACTCCATAGTAACGTACTTCATCCTCATAAAACCAATCAGCTCAGCCTCTGTGTCCTTCTCATTTGGTATCATTGTGTATTCACAAGAGTAAAGATATAAGTTATTGTGCCGACACCACACCGTGCAAATCCAAACAAATCAAAAAATAATCTAAGATACTAATCTCATCCGAACTATGCCGTTGTCAAATAAATATAACACTAATGTTTAATTCTCTCTCATCCACATTCAGAGTCTTCATATCAATAGATCCCGAATTCAATATCTAATTGTACACCAATGTGAACCTCAGTGTATGACTCCTTCTCAACATCTATTATAATATTAACCTCAACAACCTTTTATTCTTGAAACCACTCATCTTACAAACATTACCACCCACTCCTAATATTATTTTTTAACCTACATCCAGTCAGATACGATCCCCATACCTACAATAAACAAAAGACTTATGTACCAGATCTCCATTTGCCTCTCACAAATCCACCCAATGCCCATCACTAAACTTAATCCATGTGCATGTACACTACACACCAGTAAATGTCCTACGTCTAGACCGCATACAAGTCACGTAGAAATACATATGATACCCATACTACTGGTGGACCTCATAAGACAAACAATTCTGTACATACGTGCAAACTATTCACCCATTTCTATCTTTAACACCCCTGCGCACTATCTACGTACCCATCTCCTAATGTCTTATCTCTTCACATAAACTCAGAACACATTGCAAAAAAATAAAATTATCTACTGTAGTAGACCTTTTCTTAAAGCCGTATTAGACATAAACATTATTAATATATCATCGTCGCCACAACCCAAAACACACAACCATCTTACATCTTACAAATGAGCTAACATAAGTCCACACCTAAATCCACAAGCGTATGTATCCCACTAAATGCCTAACCCCCCTCCAACCAATCAATGTACTTACTGTCACCCACCTGACACCTTAGAACCAATGACTCTCCCCAATTGTTGTCAATATACCCCGCCTGATTCCGTTGTATGAGTAACATCTAATCATGAATCCTAATGATTGTGCTATCAACATCATTCACTACCATAAGTTGTGAAATTCCGTTCTCTCTTGCACCACGCATACCGTCTCAACTAGAATGGCTACCGTGTGAGAGATCCACATGTATGAAATGAGCTCCCCCCTCCCGCGTTCCCACCTTCTTGTACACACCAATACTTAACCTCCATCATTCATCATTAATCCAACACCCACATGTACAGCACCCTCACTAGATTCCCTTCTCCAATAACGAGATGTTATCTAGCTCGTGTGATTCTTAATGTCTCTCATTCCCACACCTCAATTCCCTTCCACCTTAACCATCAACCTCCTAACCTCATTCAATCAATAAATTGACTCGCGCGCCGTTAGATTCCACAGTGTTGTACATAGTCCTAACACTCTACCGTGACACTGTTCCCACACATAACCCATGTGTCAATTACACAATTGCCGTCCTCCCTAGATCCAAAAGTGTCAGCTCTCTGTCCAGAAGTGCACCCCTACCATCCCTAAGAAATTTGTCTGTGCTCATGATACACATAGCTGCCTCTCAAACACACATCTATAATCACATCATACTAGAACATAGTTACTTGACTTAAAAATGTCCAATCTCCCTACACTCATACATACTCGTCCCCTCTCCCCCCCCAGTGCTCCCCCCCCTCCCACATAACTCACTAATAGATCAAATATACCATACCCCAATCTATATCTTCATAATGCTTACTCTCTGTCATCACTCACAGCTTGTGTGTAATATCCTCATCAATCACAATAGCCTCCTGTGTGTAAAACATATAACATATAAAACGTGTAAGTATGTGATATAACCTTCTTGAAAAAACCATGTAATTGATACTACACCCTCAACATCCATCAAACACCTAAAACAAAATTACATAAACTTCCATCTGTCCTCTGACTCAAAGTAGTGTGTGACAACGAGTTGTGTTGTCTAACCCAACCATGTGTCTACCGAGTGCAATTACCCATGTAACCCACCTGTAGAATGTCAAACTAATGTCGAAGATAATCATTAAGAGAAATGAGCTGATGCTCTGCGCTCACCTAACTCTCTCCGCTCAACCTGTATGGCCGCCATACATAACTTGTCTACTTACACATGTGTACCGTGTACTGTTGAAGTGAGATCATCTTTCTATAACACAATCACTCCCATAACATAGCTATATCCTAAAGTCCTGTGTCATTAAAGTTATCGTATGTTGTGTATCATCCAAGATTGTTCATAGAGTATGATAAATCTCTCGCCTATCTATCACACCTACCGCGTCTCCCGCCTAATCTGAGATGTGACCCCAAGAGTCTACCACACTTTGACACTATAAATACAAAACCTGGACTAGAAAGTATATGTCTACTCCTAGAACATTCTTTCCCTGCAAATGCCACTACACGTATACCTGAAATTTACCATCACCAGTATAATGCAGACTCACTAAGACACACCCCCTCCAGGTATAAAATTATAAAGTTAGAGAACTCCCTCGCCACCATAATCCCCAACCCAATGCTGACTTAACAGACACTACTACTATCCTCTCCACTAGATAGACACCTAGACTAGTAACTCCTCCCACTCAACTCTCTCAACTTACTCGTGGAGCCCACCGCAGATTGTCACCGAGATGCTGTGTGAAGCCACTCCCTCACAGTCCCATCTGCCAAAGAGTCACTCTAACCCCCTCACCCTAACACAAGCATATACACCCACCACAATACTTGTGTAAGTATCACTGTTTAGCAATGTCACGCACAGGGATCTAAAGATCATACCCAAGTCAATGTGAGAGTACATGTGTATACATGTATTATCATGTAGCATAGATTCTGAAAAGAGAAGTCAGAATTGATCCGCCTCGAGATAAATATATTCCTGACTATGTAGTCAATGTATGTTGCACTCTAGGTGCCAACGTCCATATTCATCACCACTAGTGTGATGTACAGCTCAGTCAGAAAAAACGCATATTAAGATACTGTGTTATAGTACAAGTAGTATTATTTAGTTGCAGTGTATTAAAATTATCACACATACTCTCTAACTACACTACTCTGCGATGTGTATTCTTCATGTTGATCTTGCCATTGTAAACTGTGTACATGGTGTCCAAGCAAACTCTCCCTTTTCCATTATCCATTAACAATTATTTGTTAATTTGGTCATCACCCATAGTGTTGGCGCTATCTCAGATATCTATTAGTATTCTTCTGGATATGCCAATAATTACACCCTCTCGCCCTCCTCACGATGTTGAGACTATGTCACCATGATGCGTCATACAGCCTCTCAACTAATTAAACACATACATATGTGAATGACTACTCATCACCTCCACCATCTCTTGTGTGTGTAGGTCCATTCTGCATATACTCATATTATTATGAATGCACTGCGTTATACGTCAGTAAAGCAGTCCAGTGAACGATCCCATCTAAAACAGTGAACTCCTGCATGAACCTCTCTATAAGAACCGCCTCAATCCCAAAGCCACGAGATACGTGCTTCTAACCTCGAACAGAATGATTGTACGTGATAGTATAAGATCACTATATCGTATAGAATAAAGTGTCTCCATTGTAGTATGATGCGTGAGATACCTAGTCCGACTGTTTTGTGAATTCATGTAATATGTGTCAATCTCCTCTTTTATGAGACAGCACACCTCTGATCTGTTCGTCCCTATCACAGATCACTGTGTACTGTCTCAACTATTAACGAGGATCGCACATTATATACTTCACTCTCTGATAGACTGAAGAACAGTCGCTCATACTAAATAGATAGTCCTAGAGTCGTGTAACTAAACAATTGTACAAATGTGTGCTCACATCCCTCCATTGACATGTTCACACGCTTATCCGCTATACTGCGTACCCTTCTGATATACACTACTTGAGATGTTGTCACAAACTAAGGACTGACGCGTCCGATAATCTAACGCTTCTATTGTGATACGCACTGTGTGCTGACTCACATAATACGAGTAAGATCCAGATGATATCGCAGTTAAACAGTAGTAATTGACTGTTATGTAATCACATAATACTGTAAGTGACGTGTACCTCACACAAGTCGTATGATGAGCCACTGACTGTACCTGTGCTATGAGCGCCAATGTAGAATGTCTGATGATGTTTTTCTTGTGTCTATGTAGAATATTATGATTTTGATGTGATACTATAATATCTGAGTCTCTTGTTTCTCCACTCTCGCATTTGTTGTGTGTTGACAGATCTCTCTGAATCGTTGTACAGGTCACCTGATTCTGATACAGTGATGGGACTTATCGATCACATCAGCTATATATAAAGTGAAATCTCACAAAAGTTCTTGACACTTACATAACACAACTTCTCGCTTGTTGTACATAGAGGAGCTGGTACTTGTGTAGATAAATAACATAAGTCTCTCATATACTGTATAGATTATGAGGCTTGCTCTCTACTTACTGTGAAAATCAATTTGTTTTCTAATAAACAGATATATAGTCATTCTTACTTCACTTCACTCTTATAAGTTGCTTTCAGCCTCGCAGAGGCTCCCAGAATAACATTGGTCGATATATGAGTCGATTATAGTGGTTTCATCGCTTGATAAGTCTCTTTTACAAGAGAGAGCAAGACTGTAGACATTACCACGTGTCTACTCGTCCTATTTCCGCCAAAAATCTTTGTGAAGTGGAAGAGATAAAATCACTCTGATGAGTAACTGTCAGGCGCAAAGATAAAGGACGTGTGAGTGTGTGAGAAGAGTACAATGTTTTATGAGTTTGCTATCGCTGTGGTATTTTAAGCAGTAGGGTCCTATATAGCTCTGTCTTATGAGCGGGGTGTCCAGTGGTGTCTAAAAGTGAGAGGTGGTTACAAATCTCAATCGCTCACTCTGTGATCATGTACTAAGTCTGTTTCACTATTGTATGCTTGCGTCCGATGATAATGTGTTATTCTGTGTTGTTCCATTATAAGTGGTGATTCGTTGCTTCACGGGAGTTATAGGGGGGTTGTGTAGGAGCGAGGGTTTGTTGAAAGTAGAACACCCGCGGTAGCAACAGGGCTCTCAGCTGCTCTTGGTCATAGTGGGCCACGTGTTGCGCTTGTTGTGTCTCAATATAATGCACATGTGTGTACTGAGCTGAAATGGGCGATAATTGTGACAGTTGATAAGGGAGTCAGTAATTGGAGTTCCCTGTTATAAAATAGCTGCTGACAGAGTGCATGTACTTAGTCTTGCGTCTGGCCTAATACGCTCGAATGAGTCTATACGAGGTTGAATAGACAGCCATGTTGTATAGTGGTTTGATATCCAGATTCGACTGAAAGATAGAGCATCGCACTCGCTCGCTCACTCTGCGCCGCTCACTAACGCGGTGTAGGCAAAGAGATCAATCGCAGATTGTGTGTCTAGATGTCGGTAGAGAGCGAGCTTATAGTTACGCCACAACCGAATGGATAACAGAGACAATTTCTTCAGCAGTAGAGTAAAACGAGAAAAAGAAAGCCAAGAAAAATAGGCATCTCTGTGCGAGGTGGTAACAAGCGTGAGCCGTTCGATCATTCTACTATATGCGCACCGTGTTCGTGAAGTCAAACATGAGGTCCGTCCAATTCTCGGGATGTAGTACTCGAAGAAGGCAAGCGGGTTCGTGAGGCAGACACGAAATCGCATCTGATCACCTCTAGACGGGCGCTCCGCCGAGGACTGTATTTACTGTCCGAGCGTACTTCACTCGTAGCGATAGGATCAAAGTCTTAGCTTCATGACGTGTTCGCATGCGCGCGCAGACGCTCTGCTCCTGCGGCAGCACATACTCCATGTTTCTGATAACGCGCTTAGGGCGCGTCATAGAAGGGTGGTCGCATCGCTTTTGTGATGTGTGTTTGCCGTTAGAAGATAAGCACTGGATCACATGGCCCTGGCTCAGTCAAGCTACCCTCCTCTCCATTGAAGCGCTGTGGGACCTTGCTAAGCGATACTCTGTAAGGCCTCTGAGTGCGCGCTACACAACAGCTAGTGCACCCAGCCTACAACGCGCCTGCGTACTCTGCACAGCGCAAGTGTTCCCGCACGCACAAGTTCCTACCATCTCTGTGCTATCGCTGGTATACTACTAATATGTAGTGAGATCAAGTGCGCGCCTCGGAGTTTGAGATCACATGAGCGTCCACAGTGCGTGAATATATAGACGTGTACGGGACGTTCTGGGTTTGGTCTAGTCAGATCATAGAGATGTTATATTATTCGCCCCTACGCGGAGATGGCAATAGACATACATCACCAATGTGCCAGTGTAGAAATGCAAGTAGCTGTAACAAAGCCATCTATATCAGTGACTCGTAGAGAGATATAGATCAGTACGCTATAGTGTGTTGTGTGGCTAGTAGCAAATAGTGTTGTAGGTTGTGTGTATGTGCTCACACAAAAGTGTTGTCTGTAATGCTGACGGTGCTCCTCCTAGTATAGAGGAAAATCCGGTGCTCAGTGGTTGTATAGGGGTGCAGAGTTGGCTCAGTCGCAGACGCGTTAGAGTCGAAGGAGCAGGGAAGTTTAGTCAGTCTGTGTTGCTCGAAGTTCAATCCGAGTTGTGGGCTGAGTACGCAAGAGGTAGAGTAGCTTTGCACGGTGTGGCACGTTGTTGATTGATACTGGTTTGTGTTCCTCGTATATGCAGGAGTTGTTTGGTGTGCATGGTTTGCGACGATAACGCGAAGACTAGTGGGATTGTCGCGAGAGTGTACGACTGTCGCACGCAGTAGAAGTCTCTAGTGAGGGATTTCGCAATAGAGCGCTCCTAGAACGTTCTTCCGCACGATCACACGTTGTTGGTCTGTCTTGAAGGCTCTACAGATGTGAGGGCATCAGTGCTTGCTGGATCTGATTATGGCGTCATGCCAATCGGTGTGAACATTCTAAAGGGTATGTATTGGTCGGGAGTTGTCCTGGTGTTGAACTCTCATGATGTCAAGTGGACGTGCACATGTGGAACTTGTTAGATCATTCGTGGCTGTGAAGATATACTGTCGCTCGCTATGACTGGCACTGATAGGAGAGTCTCCTCTCAAGGCATCTGTGTCGGAGCTATTTGGGCATGCTAAGGCATCGGTGTTGTGAGAGAGACAACAACGTGGCACCAAGGGCATGTGGTCGGGAGTTGTAAGAGAAATCAGCTATTATGGTTGACGTTCACTAGGTGATGTCGCAGCTGAGGCCGCACTGAGTCTCGCGCAAAATCAGTAGACTGAATAGTGTGCTACGGGATTTCCGTGCGGTGGCACTTGCGCTATCTTGAATGTCCGCTCACGGGTACTCAAATATCGCAATTGGAGAACGACATCGGCTGATTGATGTTCGCTGATCTCAATGCCACACTTCATTTGACAGTTAGTGTGTTGCAGGAATGGCGTGAACAGGAGCGTCTGTAAGCTCGGTGTCGCGACTTGTGAGAACCCTCGCGCGTTGTTGTCGGTACGCATCGTGTGTGACTGTCGTGGTCAACCGCCCCTCAGCGATAGACAGTGCGCCAGTTGAGTAATGTGGGAGGTTGTGGAGCTAAAGCCAGCTGAGTTAAGGCTATAGAATAAGATCAGTTGTTGTAAGAGTGATGAAGTCGCAGTCTGTCACTAGTTCACGGTGAGTTGTGAGTATATTGTGCTAGTTAGCGCGGTAGGGTGTTGCCACGCTCTGGAGAGTTGCGTCGCGCGAGAGAGAGAGGGTGTAAGTTAGAGGTCGAGCGACGTAGGCTATACCTGTGTTGTGAGAAGAGAATGGTAGATTGTTGCAAGATATCGGGTGGTGTAGGTTGAAAACGCTCTGATGAGGACGCAATGTAGGATCGGCCAGACGGGATCTCGGATCACGCAGACTATGACGAGTGGCATGACATTGAGTGACGATGTGTGTGGTGGTAGAGAGAGTAAAATGAGCGCTCCTAGTGTCGCGTCGCATAGAAGGTATGGGGCAGTTGACGACATACTGTCTTGTGAGTGAGCACAGGCAGTGTGCTCTCGATGTGGAGTACGATCCGGTAGTGAATAGAGTTGAGAGGTAGAATGAGAAACTAAAAGCGCCTTGTGTGCTGCTGTCTATACTCCGCAGATTGCAGTGTCGCGCGCATGTCGTGTCACGAGCGCTCTATGGCCTGCCTGCAAGTCGGGATCACGCACCGTAGTTGTCCGTCTGCGCGGTTCGGGGACGTGCATGTGCATGTGGCTTGCGTCAACGTAATGTCTCTGTGGCACGCTCGCTGGTTGGTCCCTGGAGCAAAAGTGGTAGGTGGTGTGGTGTACTGGGCATTGTGTTGCCGCAGCTTGTATCGCTCGCGTGGGGTGTGTGTGAGGCTCCTAGAAAAGGAGTGAGAGATAGGGTGTAGTGTGTTGTGTGTCAAGGGGCCCTAGCAATCTGCTACATCATTACTCCTGTGGCTATGCTGTCCTCATCTTTTTGGTTAGCATATGACAGAATGAATTATTTTAGCACATATGAATTTTTTTCTGTGAATCTATAGCCTAATTGTCTTGTCTAAGATGTAGCAGTTATCCAGTTTACTGTTGTGGATGTTAATTCCAGCTTCTCCATAATGTTTGGGTGTAAAAAATGAAGCTGGTGTTCCTTCACATAGACTTTGTCACAGATCGCACGCGGCCCGTGCCTTGGACCGCGGTCGTGTCCACGCCCCTGTGTCTGGGTCCGCTGTGGCTATCCCTGTCCTGGGCCACAGCATGAGCCCCAAACCTGCATAACCCCCAGATTAAAAAATGCCGGAAAAAGGAGTCTTTCAACCACCATTTTAGTTTCACTGGACATTAGACTAATCCCTTTCCTGGGCCCACGCAAGAGTCCAAACTGGCATGACCCCCAGATTAAAAAGTTCCAGAAAAAGGAGTTTTCAAACCACCATTTTAGTTTCACTGGACATAGACTATCTGTCCTGGGCCACAGCATGCCCCAAACCTGCATGACCCCAGATTAAAAAGGTGCCTGAAAAAGAGTCTTTCAACCACCTATTTTAGTTTGAACTGGACCAAGACGTATCCCTGTCCTGGGCCACAGCATGAGCCCCAAATCCTGCATGACCCCAGATTAAAAGTGCCTGAAAAAGGAGTCTTTCAACCACCATTTTAGTTTCAATGGAAATAGACTATCCCTTTTGGTCCTGGGACAGGCATGAGCCCCAAACCTGCATGCCCCCCAGATATTAAAAATTGCCGAGAAAAGGGAGTCTTTCAACACCATTTTAGTTGAACTGGACTAGACTATCCTGTTCCTGGGCCCACAGCATGAGCCCCAAACCTGCATGAACCCCAGGATTAATGCAAGTGCCAGAAAAAGAAAGAAGGTCTTTCAACCACCAATTTTAGTTTTCACTGGACATAGATATCACCCTGTCTGGGACACAGCATGTGCCCAAACCTGCATGACCCCCAGATTAAAAAGTGCCAGAAAAAGGAGTCTTCTCAACCACCTTTTTAGGTTTCACTGGACATAGGACTATCCTGTCCTTGGTAACTACATCTGTTCAAGTCTTCCTGTTCCTCTTGTACAATTCAGAGGAATATTTGTATCAGCTATTCGTACTTGCAGTTTTGTAGTAGTTTAATTCTAGAAAACACATTTTTTATAAATAGGCTGGAAAAAAAAAAAAATAAATAATCCACAAGTCATTGGTTTCTCTTTTTTTAATTTATTAAATGGGTTGTCTCACTATAGGGTATTGTATGCTATGTTAGATATGATGAAAGATCTTGCATAAAACAAGTCTTCTTTGCAATATGTGTCATTAACTGTGTCTCCTATTCCCGTTCTCTGACAGCACCATCACCCTTGAGCCCTTTGACTCATTTGTGCAAGAAAAATATGTCTGTTAGAAACAAATTTTTTTAGAATTGGACCTAGTAGTATAGCGCTGCATGTCACAGGCAAAATGCCCCCATTAAAATTCAAAGCATGGACCCCTGAGCCACTTTGGACAATTGTGTAAGAACAACATGTATGTTAGAAACAACATTTTTAGAATTGACCTGTGGTTTATAGCTGCATGTCACAGTTAAAAGCCCCCAAAATTCAAAGCTTGACCCTTGAGCCACTTTGGACAATTGTGAGAACAAATGTCTATTGAAACAAACATTTTTTTATAATAGGACCTGTTAGTATTGCGCATTTCAAAGCAGCTTGACCCAAAAAAATTATAAAAATGACTTACTCAGCCACTGTTAAAAAACTTGTGAGGAGAAATGCCAATTAGAGCCACATTTCTGTTCCAAAGGACGCATGATTTTCTTGCTTTATCTCACAGCTTCATGACCCAAAAAATTATAAATATGACTTCTCAGCCACTGTTAAAAATTGTGAGGGAGAAATGCCCACTTAGAAGCCACATTTCTGTTCAAAGGACAGATTATTGCTGTATCACAGCTACATTGAACCCAAAAAATTTTAATTATGATTTCTCAGCCACTATTAAAAAATTGTGAGGGAGGAAATGCCACTTAGAAGCCACATTTCTGTTTTCCAACGGACTATAATTTATTAGCTGTATCTCACAGCAAACATGACCTCAAAACCATTGACAATGCGAAAAACTTCTTTAGATTAAGTGGTAAATGGAAATACGGTGTTGTCATGAAAACCTTGCTGTATTTACAGGTTCTCTCACAGCAAAAAGAGAATAAAAGAGGAAAAAGAGAATAAAAATTGCAAGTAAGAAATGATCATTCTTAAGAAAAAAAGTTTTCAAGGAGGGACCATTTTCTGTTTGAAAAAGGAATGTGAAGTAGACCGGCAACTAATCGAGTGACCTCGCATTGGGGCCCACAAACCATCATCAGTGATCCATGCCTGATTCATCTTGATGAAAGTCAAACGATCCCATTATCTGTGGGAAAGCCGGATGCGTTTGTCTGTAATGACTCCTTCAGCTGTGCTGACAGGTCCGCTCAGATTATGACGCTGGCTGCTGGGCCAGGCAAAAACACCTCTATGGCGGTGACGAGCCGCTGGGCCATTCGTCCATTTTGGATACCCAGAAGTCTATTGGGTCCGGAAGACACATTGCAAAAATAACTTCGGTGTTGAGATGCAGATAGTGTGCACATGTTCTTAAGCTGATCTCTGTGTGTTGGATGTGTGCCCTGCATTGCATGCGTTGGTGTGAGGTGGGTAAAACAAGATTGCCAGAGGTTCACCCAGTTGGCTTCCGCCACCTTGCCTGCTGCTGCGCTCGGCCTACTTGGCAACTCTACTTGCTGTCACGTCGTGAGTTGGTTCCACCGTGTCATTTGGGGGAGAAACGTGAAGCAGAGCAAAACAGATGTCTCCAGTTGATCAATCTTGCAAGGTCTCCATTTCCTGCATTTTACTATCTATTTGGATGGGTGGAAGGGAAAGTGCTGAGTTTTTGTTTTGTACGGGGATCCAGGAGGTTTGGCCACCAGTAAAAGTAACTGTTGTTCATTTTGATGCTTAATGCGGTGAATCATGTTGGATGGAAATGGAGCATCCAAAGCCATCATGTGAGAGATGGGAAGCCTGATTTCCAAGCCTCTGGGGTTCGAGGTGGCACTTAGCAAACTTGATCTTCCTCATCTTTCCTCATTCCGCCTCAAATTGCGCCAACCTTTCAAGGCAGGACGTCGGTAACATGGTGTCTTGGAATCCCTCCCTCCTCCTACCTCCCTCCCTCCTCCTTCATCCGCTGCCACCGGCACAGCTTCACACAGCCCCCGTCTTGCTTGCGAAGATGCACCCTGAGAGCTGATGCGCACCTGTGTTTTCTCGACTCACTCAGCTCTGGACCTCCCGTATATATATACTGCCTAGAGACGGAGAAGAAATGGTGAAACTGTTCGGGCTTTTGGGAATTTGACGGAGAAGAGATGAGAATGGTCGCACGCCCTGTGTCCTGGCGTGTCTGTAGAGAGACCGGTTCTCCAATCTCGCTACGCACTCCGGCACACGCCGCGCCTTTGAATATTCTCAGTGGTTTATGTGTTGTTTAGTTGAGGCCGAGTGTCAACGAAAGTCTCCAGACAATAAGATCACCACATTCCTCAGCTGTGACACGTGCATGTCCGCTAGGTAATCATTTTGGGTGGCTTCTTGCAATAACTTGGCAAGGAGGTGCAGAGCTCTTTCACCTGCTCATGGTAGTGGGCTCAGACTGCGGTGTGGTTCAACTCTCATCACACATCTCTGACTGTCTCCCAGTGCACGCTCGTCAGGCCAAGTTGGCTTGTCTCGATAGCTTGGTGTTCGGTGCTACGTTGGTTTGTGGGGAGATATTTGTGCGCTGCCTGCCCAAGATATCGCAATGCTATTGGGAGCATGTGGTTGGGGGTATAAAGGAGCTGTTGGCTCTCGCGCACCGCACTCGCACGCTTTGTTTGGGCTCACTTCACTGTGTGTCTCGCGAGAAGATTGTGGAGGATTTTTCGACGGCGCGCCGCGAACCCCGCGAGGTGAACTTGTGTCCTCAGCCAAGGTCGGGACGTAATCGCACTCGGTGTGTCGCAACCGCGTTGTAGAGGTGGGGCGAGGATCTGACTGCGTCGAGCCGCTGCGCGTGCTGAGCAGCAAGTCCCAGACGGAGGTAGCTCGTCGCTCGCGTAGAAGATTTGTGGAGTCTGGACGGACAAGGTTCATGACATGCTGCCTAGGGTAGTAAGAGAGTCAGGGGATGGTTTGTCGGTTGGAGGGTGGCGCGCGCGCGGTGGTGGTTGTGCGAGCGTGGATTCTTAGAGGGCGTGAGGTGGGATGTCGCGGAGGCAGATTTCGCCCCCGTTTAATCGCACAACCACCTTTGCTGGACAAGATTTTGATCACCCAGCCAGCGCTCGGACTCGTTGCGGAGGAGCCGTCCACAGCTCTGACTGTGTGTGGACGGTTCTCCAAGGCAGATTAATTTCAACACGGCTCGTGTCTCTGGGCCACGTGATGCCACAGAGGACCTTGGGGGGGAAAGAACCTGTCAAATTTTCCCTGCGGTTTGAAGAGCATTCGCCGAGCCTGAGAGCTCCACCGTCACCCCCAGAGACATCCACCCAGCTCACCAGTGAGCTTGGACGAGAGTTATAGCGGCCTTGGCCGTTGTGACTTACTAGTCCATGTGTCGGTGGTGAGATGGACTTTCCGGACACAGATGCAGACCAACGAGCTTGAAAAATTTTTAGATGTACACGTGCTGGCCAGGATGGGACGGCTTTTTCTGGCAAAGGATTGCCTGATCGGCATCTGGTATTGGGGAGGCGACGGGCCATGAAGTGGCGGGGAACCATCTGTGTCCACCACGACGGAAAAAGGCAACATTTCCAAGGCCAAAAGCCTGGCAATGCCGACAATTCAGGCTTTTGGCTTTGGGATGGTTTGGTTAAGTGTTTCTTCTGCTCCCAAACCTGGGATGACAGGAAGGCTGGCTGCTAGACTGGCCGCTGTACGGCGTGCAGGTCGTCAAACTGGCGGAAGGAGAGGGGGGTAGATGGGTCTCTGTGGTGTGGTGGTTACTCGGTAGACGAGACAGTGGAGCTGAAGCGGAGGCTGATCCTGATCATGACTCAGAAGAGACTTGGGCAGCTGAGAACGCTTGGTGGTGGCGGAGGAGGAGGAGTCCGGGACAGAGTGTGTGTGGTTTGATAGTGCTTGGAGGCCGGGTCGGTCCTGGCCTTTTTTGGCCCAAAGTGTTTCCCTCCATTTCAACTCATGCATTCCGCTGCATGTGACTAGACATGTTGGTGGTGGGTTAACCATTAAGGTTTCTTGCTTCTACTTCTGCGTTAAGGCAAAGCGGCATATGAATCGCTGGGTGAATCAGAGGCTGCTCAAAGAGGCCTAGGCTTGAGAGGTCTCTGGAACTTTTTGACGGCGTATAAGCGAGGAGCGGGGTTTGCGCTGACCGTGGCTGGACCGTGAATCATATCAGCGGACTTCTGCGTCCGCCCTCTCCATTTTTGTGGCGGGACCGGTATTGAGACTACCCCATTCGTCTTCCTCCTCGTCCACTGATGAAGCGCTCGCAAGCAATTCTGCGGAAAAGACCAGGATGGTTTGCAATGTCGTCATCATCATCATCCATCAAACAACAGGTGACTTTGGTCGTCTGACTTTCTGCATCCAGAAGGCTGTGGGCTACAAGCAAGGGGCACTGCAAGGCATTGCCGCCGCCCGGGGATTTTTTGCGATGCACCGGCTTCCTTCACCTCCTCTGATTGCATCAGTAATGGGCGTCAGCAGCAGACTAAAATCATCCTCTTGATTCATTTCCCTTCAGCTCGATGCTCACACTCTCACCGGCCATTTTGTCATCAAAGAGGTCTTCAGACAACTGGAGTTATCCACAGTGGTGTGGTACACGCGTTGACATTTGGGTGCTTCATGTTGGGGGATGTGATGATGCTGATGACGACATTTGTGGCCGTGACTGCGAGGACGAGGAGGTAAGACTGCTAGATGTAGGTTGCATTAACCACTGAAGGACAGATTGGCGACGATTAGTGTTGAGCGATTTTTATCGACAAAGTCGAAATCGGCAAGGTTTTTATGGTGATCGAAAAATTTACAGTTCATGCGATATTAAGGTTAAAAATCTGTGCGATCATATTAAGATCACGCCTTTTTCGGCGCTTCCTGTTAATTTTGGCGGCAGCAAATGAGATTACAGAAATAGAGCAGGTGTGAGATTGTGTGTGCGACGTCATGACTGGGATGTGTATGGTTGCGATTGGTGGGAAAATCACAGACCTCGTTTTACATAGAAGACAGCGTTTCCTGTTTCAGCCTCAGTGTCTCTCAGCGTACTCATTGGGATAGGACCTGCGTTCTGCCTGTGGCCAAAAAGTCATGCGAAATTAGGTCTATTTCTGCAAAGAGAAACCTTCATACTATTAGCTGTTTATCTTCCATTAGTTAGATTAGAGATTTGAACATTTTATGTTGTTAGCTAGAGAATTTTAAGCTGGAATCTACCACTGTAAATTCATGGCGGTTGGGTGAGGCGCGGGGGGGGGGGGGGTGCGGGCGAACACAAGACAAGCTCTATCTATAAAGAACACTGGATGATAAAGTTCACCATGGACTTAGTGTAGGACATTGTAGTGAATATCTTTATTTCTTAACAGTTTTGCTATGAACATATTTCCTGGATATGGGCAGCCTGTGAAGCTTATATTGGTAAACATCATTTTCTAGTAAACTGCAGATCTCTTTGTAGCTGCAAAAACTCCTTTTTATTATTGTATACATTTCATATAGGTCGTTCAAATTTTTACCATTACACCTGTGACTGGTGATATATAAACCTTGCACTTAAATTACAAAACAGCAATCTTGTAGTAAGCACAGGTTGTTTGTTGAAAAAATATCGTGTTGTATCGTTACGAAAACATACAGTTACGTGTTTTTTGACTTTTGCGCACCCAGCACCGTTCATTGACGCAGCATCTACGTACACTTAAAACAGCAATTTGTCTTATTCACCCACAGGTGCATATTGAAAGGTGCAAAAATACCGTTGTATTATATCAAAACATAAAGTTACGTGTTTTTTGAATTTTGCGCACCCAGCATGATTCATTGACGCAGCATCTACGTAAATCTTAAAACAGCAATTCTATATTCACCCACACAGGTGAATTGAAAGGTGCAAATTATACCGTTTATTATATCAAACATAACAGTTACGTGTTTTTTGACTTTGCGCTCCAGCACTGGTTCATTGACGCTGCATCTACGTAAATCTTAAAACAGCAATTCTATATTCCACCACAGAGTTGAATTGAGAGGTGCAAAAAATTAGTTTATATACCAAACATAAACAGATACGTGTTTTTTGGACTTTTGCCCCGTCCAGATTTGTTGATAGAACCACCTTGCAGTTAATTTGAATCACAAATTTTGTTTTGATTAGAGGGATTTGAGATAGCTTTGATTTTTGCCGTCTTTGTAATAAGAGACTTTCCAAAACGATTCCATTCCTTCTCAAATTTTTATATTTCTGAACCATGGAGCGAAATGCGAGTGGTAGGCGAGCAAAGGAGAGGGGGTTAGAACATGGAGGTAGAGGTACGGAGAAAGGTGTCCTTCCAGGGCTGGCGACAACACGCCATGCCAGACGGATCGTCAGGTTTGCAGGACCGTCAGGACAGTCAATCGCTGGGTCTAGGGCCCTCGTGAATTAAGTAACGTCATCGTCGCCTATCTGTCCTTCGCAGTGGTTAATGAACCTGCATCTAGCAGTCATACCTCCTCGTCCTCGCTAGTTAGTCCCGGCCACAAATGTCGTCATCAGGCATCATCAGCATCTGTCCAACATGAAGCAGCCCAAATGTCACTCCGTCGTGTACCCACCACTTGTGGATAAATCCATTTTCTGAAAGACCTCTTTGATGAAAATGCGGTTGGGGGTTCAGAAGGCATGTTTAAAGGGGGGGAAAATTTCAAGAGGCAAAAAGGATGATTTCTCTGCTCTGACGCCCAGTTACTGAAGCAATCAGAGGAGGTCAAGAAGCCGGGTAATCCGCAAAAATCCGGGCGGTCGCAACGCCTTGCAGTGTCCCCTTGCGTTGTAGCCCGAGCTTCTGGTATGCAGAAAGTCAGGACGAACCAGTCACCTGTGTTGATGATCGATGATGATGACGGACATTTCGTATCCCATTCTGGTCTTTTCCACAATACCAGAGGCGAGCAGGCATTTCTTTGCCAGGAAAGCCGTCCCTGCCCTGGTCCAGCCACGTGTCATCTAAAATTTCAAGCGCGTTGTTGCATCTGTGTCCGGAAAAGATAAAGTACATCTCACCACCGACCATGGACTAGTAAGCACTCGGCCAAGGCCGTATATCTCTGTGACAGGCTCACTGGGTGAGATGGGTGGATGTTTGGGTGTGACGGTGGCTTCAGGCTCGGCGCAGACGCTCTTCAAAACCGCAGGGTTGGTGCAGGGCTCTTTCCCCCCAAGGTCCTCTGGTGGCATCACGTTGCCCCAGAGAACCAGGCCTTGTGAAATTAATCTGCCTGTAGGACCGTCCACCACAGGGTCAGGGAGTGTGGACGGTGCTCTAAGCACGCCACAGGACGAGAGCGCTGGCTGGGTGGACAAGAACTTTTGTGCCAGCAAGGTGGTGTGCGTTAAAGGGCGAAATCTGCTGGCCCGGCCCTTAAGATCGGTAGGGCCTGGAGCACATCCCTTGCTGGCACATGTTCATGAACCTTGTCGTCCAGGAATTTCTAAAGAGTACCCGTGTCTGGACTGCCTGCTGAAGAAGGACTCGAGGTCTGAGTTCCACACTTCCGTGTTCGCACCTGCTTCGTCAGCCTGGCGCTGCGTTGCAGCGTCAGTCGGCCTCCCCGTCAACCGTCTCATTGTTGAGCGTGGCCACACGCTGGAATTCCCACCCTCCACATGCTCCAGCGATTGTTGGCAGCAGCACAATGCATTACGCTAGTACGAAAGTGGACCACATGGCCTGACAAGCAGCGGGACGCGACCTCGGGGTGTTGAACCACCGGAGAGTGGAATGCAGGTGACAGAGCTCTGCACCTTCCTTGCCAGTTTTGAAGGAAGCCACCATAATGGTCTCAGTGCGGGGCAATGCCTTGTCAGCATGAGCATTGTGGTCGATCAGTAGTTCTAGGACGATCGTTGGACACTCTGAAAACAACAGGTCCGCCAGCGACGGAGAGGAGACGGACAAGATTGCGGACACGGAGCCATGTTTGTCTCCTGTCAAATCCAACAAGGCCCGACAGTTTCACAATTTCTTCGTCTTCATTAGGCAGTGGTTCGGGGTCCAGAGCTAGTGCAAGGTGGCGCATCAGTATCAGGGCTCATCTCAGGCAAGTCAGGCTGGTTGAAGCTGTGCCGGACGGCAGCGGAGTGAGGAGGAGGAGGAGGTATCCTGGACATGATGTTACCGACGTCCTTCCTTGGAAAGAAGGTTGGCTGGGCGATTTGGAGGCGGAGGAGGAAGATGAGGAAGATCAGTTTGCTAGTGCCCCTTGACCCAGAGGCTTGGGAAATCAAGGCTCCAACTCTCACATGATTAATCAACTGGAGGCATCTGTTACGTCTGCTTCGCGTTCTTCAAATGTCACGGTGGAACAACGTCAGCGACGTGACAGCAGTAGAGTGCCAAGTAGCCGTAGCGGCAGCAAGGCAGCAGGCAAGGTGGCAGAAGCCTAATGGGTGACCCTCTGGCAATCTTTATTTACCACCTCACCAGCGCATGCAATGCAGGGCACACATACAACACACAGAGACCAGTTTGAGATCATGGTGCACGACTATCTGCGTCTCAACACCGATGTTTTTGTATGTGTTCCAGACCCAATAGACTTCTGGGTATCCAAAATGGACGAATGGCCCGAGTACGCTCGTCATGCCATAGAGGTGTTGTCCTGCCCAGCAGCCAGCGTCATATCTGAGCGGACCTTCAGCACAGCTGGAGGAGTCATTACAGACAAACGCATCCGGCTTTCCACAGATAATGTGGATCGTTTGACTTTCATCAAGATGAATCAGGCATGGATCTCTGATGATGTTGTGGCCCCAGTTGCCGAGGTCACCGATTAGTTGCCGGTCTACTTCACATTCCTCTTCAAACAGAAATGGTCCTCTTGAAAACTTTTTTTTAAAATGATCATTTCTTACTGCAATTTTTATTCTCTTTTCCTAACAGTTCATTTTGATGGTTTTCCTGTGAGGAGACTGTAAAAGACAGCAAGGTTTCATGACAACACCGTATTCCATTTACTCACATTTATCTTTAGTAAGTTTTCGCATTGTCAATGGTTTTGAGGTCATGTTGCTTTGAGATACAGCTATAATTATGGTCATTTGGAACAGAAATGTGGCTTCTAAGTGGCATTTCTCCATCACAATTTTTAATAGTGGCTGAGAAGTCATATTTATAATTTTTTGGGGTCATGTTGCTGTGAGATACAGCAATAATCATGGTCCTTTGGAAAAGAAATGTGGCTTCTAAGTGGCATTTCTCCCTCACAATTTTTAACAGTGGCTGAGAAGTCATATTTATAATTTTTTGGGTCATGCTGCTTTGAAATGCAGCAATACTACAGGTCCTATTCTAAAAAATGTTGTTTCTAACAGACATTTGTTCTTCACAATTGTCCAAAGTGGCTCAAGGTTCATGCTTTGAATTTTTGGGGGGCATTTTGCTTTGACATGCAGCCATACTACAGGTCCTATTGTAAAAAAAATTGTAGTTTCTAACAGACATTTGTTCTTCACAATTGTCAAGAGTGGCTCAAGGGTGATTGTGCTGTCAGAAACAGGAATAGGTAGGACACTGTTAATGGACACATATTGCAAAATGACTTGTTTTTGCAAGATCTTTAACATAGCTATCAATCCCTGTATTGAGACAACCCATTTAATACAATTAAAAAAAGAGAAACAAAGACATGGTGGAATTCCATCCTGTTTTAATAATGTGTTTTCTAGAATTAAACTACTAAAAAACTTGCATGTACAAAATAGCTGGTAAAAAAATTCCTCTGAATTGTACAAGGGAGGTACAGGAAAACTTGACCAGATGTAGGTTATTCAGAGGACATGGTGTATGGAGCACGGACAGAGAACAAAGTACAGAGACAATTTCCTCCAGCACGTTGACTAAAATGAGAAAAAGAATGCCAAGAAAAAGGGCACCTGGGTGGAACAGGAGCGTTAACCACCAGTATTTCCAAGTGAAGCTCAATTGGTCCGCACTCATACGGAGGCGCAAGCGCTACCCAGGACAAGGACAGTGAAACTAAAGTGAAACTAAAATGGTGGTTGAAAGACTCCTTTTTTCCGGCACTTTTTAATCTGGGGTCATGCAGGTTTGGGGCTCATGCTGTGGCCCAGGACAGGTATATTCAATGGCCGTTGAAACTAAAATGGTGGTTCAAAGACTCCTTTTTCTGGCACTTTTTAATCTGGGGGTCAGACAGGTTTAATGGTCATGCTGTGGCTCAGGACAGGGATAGTCTATGTCCAGTGAAACTTAAATGGTGGTTGAAAGACTTCTTTTTCCGGCACTGTTTGTTCTGGGGGTCAGGCTGGTTTGGGGCTCATGCTGTGGCCTAGACAGGTATAGTCAATGTCCAGTGAAACTAAAATTGTGGTTGACAAACTCCTTTTTCCGGAACTTTTAATCGGGGGTCATGCAGGTTTGGGGCTCATGCTGTGGCTCAGGACAGGGATAGTCTATGTCCAGTGAAACTTAAATGGTGGTTGAAAGACTTCTTTTTTGGCACTTTTTAATCTGAGGGTCAGACAGGTTTAAGGGTCATGCTGCGTTCCAGGACAGGGATAGTCAATGTCCAGTTCAAGTAAAATGATGGTTCAAATAATACTGCCTTCTGGCCCTTTTAATTTGTGGGTGATGCAGGTTTAAGGGTCATGCTGTGGTACAAGACGGGGAAAGTGAATGGTCTTGATTTTTTTTTCTGTGGTTTTTTTAAAACCCAAAGGGTGTTGCCAAGATGTAGCCGTATCCATTTTATTTTTTTGTGCATTTTAATTCAGCTTCTCCGCCCTGTTTGGGTGTAAGAATGGGGGGTTTGTTGCTCTCCCTTAGACTTTAATGGATTGCGATAAACTATATCGACCACGAATACTTGTTGAATGGCCATAGCCAAACGTAACGCTAAACACTTCCTGCAGACTAGGACAACTTTATTGGCTTCAAATTTCCGTGGATTTGTTGTTACGTGGAATTCCTGTATACCTCCATACCATGGACGTACACTCATGGCTTTAAATTTCTTTTTGCTAAATCAGTGTTTTTCGTTGATTTGCAGAATTTTTACTTTTGACATTTTGGGTTTTTCCCCATGACCCAAATTTTTTTCTTTTTTGACAAACATTTTTTTTACTTAGGGGATTTCCATGGGGAAAAAATTTTCACCATATGTTTAAATTTAGTTATACCCGGGTTTTGAGCACAGTATTTTTTTTTCAGAAACCAATCCTTTTTTTCGGAGGTCCAGTGGTATGGGAAGATATAGTGAAATGTTTTTAAGGGGATTACATGACAGATGTTTTTTATTTGCAAATTTTTAAATAAACCCCCCTTTAACCTGAAATTAACTATCATTTTTGTTTCCCACACAAGTTTTTTTTAGACTTAACTTTTAAAGGTACCCCGCCATTACACCAAAAAACTAAAACTTTCCGCATGCCGGTTAGCGGTAACCTACCCTACCATCGAGTTATCATCCTAAACACAAAGTGTTCCATCCCTGTGGGGAGTTACCCGCGCCAAACGCAACTGTTCTTCACAACAAAACTTTATCATTGAATCCCAAAAATTCGCAAGCCTTTCTGCCAGAGGTTCCCACAGGGGGTTATTAAACATGCGCAACACATTGTTGATCGCAAAAGCCGAAACTCTTTTACATTCGAAAGGGTATCAAACGGGGGCCTAATTTTCCCACTTTGATAGTGGTTTAAAAAATAAATTTTTCCTATAAAAAAATTTTTTTATAAGTACTTACCAAACTTTTTGAAGATGATTTTTTAAAAAAAGTTTTGGCACAAGGCTGCAGGTGGTACCCCGGCACCCTCAATATAGGCAGTCTCTTTGGTCCTAACTCTTACGCCCCCCCCCAACCCTCCCCCAATTGGCTCAAACATCGGGATTTTACAAGTTGGGTATCCCCTTGTAAGTTTTGCTCTTTTTCTCGGGTATCAGCCCTTTCAATCTCGGGGGGCAGCGCTATAACATTAAACAATATCTTAATTGTAACTCGCCTCTGTGTCTACATATTGAAGTACACACTGCCACTTGTTTATGGGTTTGGCTCCACAAAATGCCCAAAATTTTAAAAATTTGAGTGTGTGAACACCAATTACATTGAAAACCCGGGAATCGCAAAATTTCAACGCTTTCCCACATTTCTTAACTTTCCCAATTAGCAATAAATTTTTCAGGGGATTTGCTATAGAAAAAGGGCCTTTTTTGCAAACGAGGAGGGGAATCTTTTTTATGATTACGTGATAGAGAAGCCCTTTTTGGGCGTTACTTAAACCCCATATGGCCTCTGGTCAACATACGAAAATTAAACCTTTTTTATTTTTAATGTATTTTTTGAAGTTTTGTTATAGGCTGGCTGTTTCAGTTTTTTTATTATAGGTTTTTTTTTTTTTTCAATTTTATGTGTGCATATTTGTCATACTTGCCTCTTTTGTCTCATGTTTTCATTTTTCTGTTCTAGGACTTATATTTTGTGGGCTCATTTTGTGTATTTGAGATTTGTACTTCATTTTATTTAGTTTTTTTAGCCCCAGGTTCTTTTCCCTGCAGTCAAGTTATAAAAGGGAGTTGTTGTACAGTCACTATTATCGCGCCGATGTCTATGCGCTTTGTCTACCATTTCCGCTTCGGTCCCAATTTGCGGCAGGCGCGGGGGTTCGCAGCGCCGTCGGGGCCATGGGCCGTGCCCCGCCCTGACTGTGGTTGTGGGGGAAGATTCTGGCTCCCCTCGCTTCGGCCCCGATCCCTTTTGCGCCGCGCGTCGCTGTCTGGATGCCGATATTGCGCAGGCGGGCGTTCTTACACATGGTTTTAAAATATGTTCTTTCAGGGGAAAGTGACCCGGGGCCCAGGCATTGCTGTCATTTTCCTACATGCGCCTTTTCTCTGCCACAGGTGAGTTAATCAGCTGTTCATCACCATGTATATTTAAAATTCCTGTTTCCTGTTAAAAAATGCTATGTTAAGGGGCAGCCCCGAAACCTTTGTTCATTCATCTCCCCTGTGATGTTTGCCCTTTTTTTTTTAAAATTATCAATAAAAATTGGGGTTTTTTATTGGGCCCTTTGGCTGCTGGACCCTCGTTTTTGCTTGTTTAAAATGCTATCTCCCTAGCCAGAGGGGCCCTGCAGCTACTGGATCACGGGGAGCTGACTTTTTTTTTATTTGTGTTTGCTGTTGGGTGTCCGCTCCGTTTTTCCATTGTGTCCACTGGGTACATATTTATTTGGAGCTATATTAAAATATATTAGGAGAATTCCCGTCCAGCTCCATCCCTAAGTGGGGGACATTGTTTTTTAATATGGCCACAATTTTCCCTGCTTTCAACAACAAAAAGTGGCACAGGTGTTTGATGATTGATCCACCGGACCAGCAGAGCAGACCTTTAAATTTGTTGCTCAAACAATTGGAGAAATCTCAATCCGGGAGTTAAAAAGGGTTTGGTTGGGAACCCCACCACCCTTTTAAAAGTATGCACAAAAAAAATGAACCCCGTGGATTTGGGTTAAAGAAAACCCCCACTTTAAAAAACTCCGATGTTTTGTGTCCGATTGGAAACTAAAACTGGTGAGGTCACATCGTTTATTTTGATTATAAGCTGAGGGGGAGCAACTTTAAAGTTTTTCCACAAGATTGTACGATTGAATCTAAATTTGGGAAAACTTTTAAAACCCCGGCCCTTCATACATCAAAGACTATGATCGGATCCAGAATATTTGTCCAATCTGAAACCCCCTTATGGAATTAAGAAAAAGGGAAATTCAACGCGATTTAGCCGACTATGAGAAAAGGTCAGGTGTACATTGGGCAAAAACAATACCCGCATCTGGGTTCCCAATCCCTTTTGGGCCGAGGGTTCCCTTCTGCAGACATCAAAGAAAGGGCAAAAAAAAAGTTTTGACTCAGATTCCTCGGGGATAGGGGAAACCTAACACAATACCAGTGTGGTCTCCAGCGACACCAATATGTCAGGCCGCTCCGTGTCTGGTTCTATTTAAAAAAACGGACGACAAGGAGAGGCAGCCGGAAACATCATAAACGACACCAAAAGAAAGACCGGGAAAACCAAGTATTTTTCATGTGAAAATATTGATAACATTAATTTATCAAATGTGGTTTTGTCTTCAGATCAGGAGCAAGTCTTAAAATTGGGTCTCAATTTTGGGGTAAAAACAGCCTTTTCATTTTTTTTCCCACTATGAAAAGTGTTAACAAATTCATCCGGGACTTGACTGTCAGACGACATTTTTTCAACGCTGACACTACTAACCCTGCAGCAATTAATGTATCTACTATCAATGAATTTTCAGGTTTAAACTTTGATGAACAAATGTCTTTATTGTATTTGCAGGAATTGGCGTCTGACAGCACGGACAACGATTCTGCTAGCATTCCATCCTCCTCATTCAGAGGTAAAAATCCTTCTTACTATCCCGTACAGTCTAGGACTGACTGCATGAGTACTTTTCAAACTTTAGTTATACAAGATCTAACTTTATTACAACAGCCAGCCTCCGCCTCTTTTTTTCCTTCAAATGTTTCTGCCAAAAATAAAAAAGGCTCTTTTGGAGCTTCAAAATATGACACAACTCACTTATAGAATGGCGGACAAAGGCGGCTCTATAGTGATTATGACCAATGACATGTATCAATCTCAAATGTTGTCCCTGCTTTCCAATACCGATACTTACCAGGTATTATGTACTAATCCTGCTAACCTATACCAGACACAAATTTCTTCTTCATTAGATGAAGGTTCATCTCTTGGCGTACTATCATCTATTTACTGTGAACGTTTGCGTGTCACTGACCCTGTTGTTCCTTTCATTTATGGTTTACCAAAGGTACACAAGTCTATCACCTGCCCTCCCATGAGACCTATCGTATCGGGCATAGGTTCCATGTTAGAACCACTATGTGAATGGCTTGATTGTCTTCTTCAGCGTTGGTTTGCGCCATGTCCCTGGCTATCGCAGGACCCCCAGAGATGTCCTGCAGATATGGACAACATTATTTGGCATTCACACTTCTCGTGGATTTGTTGTGACGTGGAATCCCTGTATACCTCCATACCACTGGACGTCGCACTTTTGGCTCTTGAATTTCATTTTGTTCAATATAGCGATTTTTCTGTTGATTTCCAGCAATTTTTACTTTTGACAGTTCGGTTTCTCATGACCCACAATTTTTTTTATCTTTGTCAAACAGTTTTATTTACAGTTACGTGGGGTTTCCATGGGAGTCAAATTTTCACCATCTGTTGCTAATTTAGTTATGTCCTGGTTTGAGCACATGTATATTTTTTCTGAAACCAATCCTTTTTTTTCGGACGTCCAGTTGTATGGGAGGTATATAGATGATATGTTGTTTATTGGAGAAGTTCACAAAGACAGATGTCTGTTATTTGCAAAATTCTTAAATAACAACCCTCTTAACCTGAAATTAACCATCAACTTTGTTTCCACACAAGTTTCCTTCTTAAACTTAACATTAACAGGTACCCCCGACCATTACATCCAAACTAAAAACTTTCCCCAAGCCGGTTAGCGGTTAACACTATCCTACCACTACCCTAGTTTTCATCCTAAAACACACACGGGGTTTCCATCCCTGTCGGGGAGTTAACCCGTGCCAAACGCAACTGTTTTTTTCACAACAAAAATTTATCAATGAATCTCACAACATTCATCAATGCCTTTCTGCCAGAGGTTACCCACAGTGGGTTATTAAACGTGCGCAACACATTGTTGATCGCAAAAGCCGTAAACATCTTTTACATTCGCAACAGGGTATCAAACAGTCGCTTAATATTCCCACATTGGTAGTGGATTACAACACACATTTTTCCTCCATAAAAAAATATTTTTTTTTATAGTACTTACCTTTACTTTTTGAAGATGATTTATTAAAAATGTTTTGGCACAGGGCTGCAGAGTGGTTAGCCAGACATCTCACAATTAGGCAGTCTCATTGGTCTTAACTCTGTACGACCCCCCCCCATCCCTCCACCAATTGGCTCAAACATCAGGGATTTTACAAGTGTGGGTCATACCCTTGTAAGACTTGCTCTTTTTCTCAGGTCACTCAGTCCTTTCAATCTCAGGAGAAACGCAATAACATTAAACAATATCTTAATTGTAACTCTGCCTCTGTAGTCTACATCATTGAATGTACACACTGCCACTTGTATTATGTTGGCTCCACTATACGCAAATTTAAAATTCGAGTGTGTGAACACCTCAATTACATTGAAAATCCCGGCAATCGCAATATTTCTAACGCTGCACGACATTTCATCAACTCTCACCAATCTAGCAATAAATTTTTCAGGGCATTTGCTATAGAGAAGGTCCATTTAGGCAAACGAGGAGGTAATCTTATTTACTGATTACGTGATAGAGAAGCCTTTTGGATCGTTACTTTAAACACCATATGGCTAGAGATGGGCGAATTTCCCAAAATTTGTTTCGTTCACTTCGCCGAATTTCTCGGCAAAAAATAACTTCGTTCCAAATTACTTCGGCACGAATCACGTTAAAAAACAGCTATTTCCAGGCTGCGCAGAGCCTGCAGGGTGCTGTAGAACGTTGTGCCATGCTTAAATATGCAGAGGGAGCTTGGTTTGGTCTTCATACAATGTTGTGTTTTAGTATGACACGCACATGACTGCCGCCACTCTTAGAATCGCTTCACTATAAAATTCCCTGGGCACTTAAGAGGGCAAAACTGACCAAAAAACTGAAGCGGGAATGTTGCCTGATAAAGTCATGCCAGAGAAAGCTGGAAAAAAACAAGCTGAGAGCTCAGGTGGCAACATTAGTGACAGAGTGTGGAGGTGACGGTGCTAGCCACAGCAGCATGAGGTCAGACAGTGGCACAATGACACAGTGTGTAGGTCACGGTAGCAGCCACAGCAGCAGCATGAGGTCAGACAGTGGCACAATGACACAGTGTATAGGTCACGGCAGCAGCATGAGGTCAGACAGTGGCACAATGACACAGTGTGTAGGTCACGGCAGCAGCAGCATGAGGTCAGGCAGTGGCAAAATGACACAGTGTGTAGGTCACGGCAGCAGCATGAGGTCAGGCAGTGGCACAATGACATTCTGGAGGTGGCAAAAACAGGAGTAGGCCACAGAGTGGGACAATGACACAGTGTGTAGGTCACGGCAGCAGCCACAGCAGCAGCATGAGGTCAGACAGTGGCACAATGACACAGTGTGTAGGTCACGACAGCAGCAGCATGAGGTCAGGCAGTGGCACAATGACACAGTGTGTAGGTCACGGCAGCAGCATGAGGTCAGACAGTGGCACAATGACACAGTGTGTAGGTCACGGCAGCAGCAGCATGAGGTCAGGCAGTGGCACAATGACACAGTGTGTAGGTCACGGCAGCAGCATGAGGTCAGGCAGTGGCACAATGACATTCTGGAGGTGGCAAAAACAGGAGTAGGCCACAGAGTGGGACAATGACACAGTGTGTAGGTCACGGCAGCAGACACAGCAGCAGCATGAGGTCAGACAGTGGCACAATGACACAGTGTGGAGGTCACGGCAGCAGCCACAGCAGCAGCATGAGGTGAGACAGTGGCACAATGACACAGTGTGGAGGTCACGGCAGCAGCCACAGCAGCAGCATGAGGTCAGGCAGTGGCACAATGACATTCTGGAGGTGGCAAAAACAGGAGTAGGCCAAAGAGTGGGACAATGACACAGTGTGTAGGTCACGGCAGCAGCCACAGCAGCAGCATGAGGTCAGACAGTGGCACAATGACACAGTGTGGAGGTCACGGCAGCAGCCACAGCAGCAGCATGAGGTCAGACAGTGGCACAATGACAGAGTGTGGAGGTGGGTGGCAATACCAGTCCCTGGTAAAGATGGTTGGTGGCAGATGGAGAAACTGTCAGCAGATGTGTGGCATCAGGCGG
Organism: Phyllomedusa bahiana; assembly: GCA_025379985.1. NCBI lineage: Eukaryota > Metazoa > Chordata > Amphibia > Anura > Hylidae > Phyllomedusa > Phyllomedusa bahiana. The sequence continues at coordinate 21,762 of JAODAL010026688.1, read as the reverse complement.
GTGGCGGCATCAGAATAGTGGCTGAGGCAGGTAGTTTGAACCCAGACTAATTTCTCACAGTTTGGGTGAGGCGTCATGGCTGATGTAGTCTGACGCCTAAGGCATTGCTGTGTGGAAATCCTGGCCAATCCACGCCTGATTCATCTTGACAAAGGTCAGTCGTTCCACATTTCCCGTGGATAAGCGGGTTCTCCTTGGGGTAACGATGGCCCCCACCGCACTGAACACCCGCTCTGATGACACACTACTGGCCGGGCAGGACAGCTTCTCCACTGCAAACTCGGCAAGTTGCGGCCACACATCCAGTTTGGCTACCCAGTAGTCCAGCGGATCTTCTAACTGGGGTGGCAGAGTGCTGTCCAAGTAGGCCACCACCTGTTGGTTCAGGGACTGCTCCAGGTCCTGCTGCTGCTGCTGGCGACTACCCTCCTCACTAGGCGGGTGAAGGAAGCTGCTCATCAGTGACTCCAGACTTAGGTTACTGCTGATGGAGCTGGTGCTGCTCCTACCCCCTCACCTTCCTCCAGCAGCCGCGGCAGTAGTACGTGAGCGCTGAGGAACCCCCCGGTCAGACCTGTCAGAGGAGGGACGATGCCGCACATAGGCAGCGGCCAACTGATTACGGATGATTTCCCTATAGTATTTGAGTTTGTCCTCCCTCTCAATAGCTGGGAAAAAGGCTCCCATTTTGGACCGGTAGCGAGGGTCCAATAGCGTGGAGAGCCAGAAGTCATCCCTCTGCCGGATGCTGACTATTCGGCTGTCACTAGCCAGGCAAATAAGCATGCTACGGGCAATCTGCACAAGTGACTCCGAGGGGCTCCCTGCCTCCATTTCCACTGTATACTGCCACGGTGCTTGGGGGTCATCTGCCTCGTCTTCCTCATCTCCATCCACCTCCTCCAGCTGCTCCTGCTCCTCCTCTCTTGTCACCTGGGTAGAAAATCCACTCATTTCACCAGACAATGCTTCTGCTCCAATGTCCTCCTCCTCCATTTCAGTCCCCACCGAACTCATGTGGCCACGAGATGTAGTCGCCACGTCTCCAGTCCCCTGCCCAGACAGATTTTTCAGCATCTGTTCCAGGACATGAAGCAGTGGAATGACGTTATTCATCCCGTAGTCCTGGCGACTGACAAATAACGTCGCCTCCTCGAATGGCCTCAACAAACGGCAGGTGTCACGCATCAGCTGCCACTGGCTGACATCAAAGTTACACAGGGGAGTACTTCTGTCTGCCTGGATCATCAAAAAATCGTTAATGGCCTTTCTCTGTTCATACAGTCGGTCCAACATGTGCAGGCTGGAATTCCAACAGGTGGAAACATCGCATATCAGAGTGTGTTGGGGGAGGCCGTTCTGCCGCTGCAACTCGAGGAGGGTGTTCCTGGCTTTGTACGAATGGATAAAGTGCATGCACAGTTTCCTGGCCATTTTCAGAATGTTCTGAAGATCGGTGGAAGACTTCAGGAACCTTTTCACAACCAGATTGAACACATGCGCCATGCAGGGCGCATGGACCATCCCTCCTCGGTGCAGCGCGGACACCATGTTCCTCCCATTGTCCGTCACCATGGTTCCGATTTGCAATTGGCGCGGAGAAAGCCACACATCGATTTCTTGCTGCATGACGCGGAGCAGTTCCTCCCCTGTGTGACTTCGTTCGCCGAGGCAAGCCAGGTGTAGAACTGCGTGACACCGCTGTGCCCTACACATGTGGTATGATGGAGCAGTACTTGTGGAGGCTGAGATGGTGGTGGTGGTGGAGGAGGAGGAGGCGGACCTTGGCGCAGGAGCAGCAGTTTGACAACGTGGAGGAGAAAGCGGCGTCTCCTGTCCAAGTTGTTGGTGTGCCTGGGCCGGAAGCACATTCACCCAGTGGGCCGTAAAGGACATGTACTGGCCCTGACCGTAGATATGCTCCAGACGTCCGCGCTGCCGTGCACCTTGGAACTAACCGATAAGCTTAAGGACTGGTCCACCTTCTGTTCTACATGTTTATGAAGTGCTGGTACTGCCTTTATGGAAAAGAAATTACGGCTTGGAACTCTCCATCTCGGCTCGGCACAAGCCATTAGTTCTCTGTACGGTGCAGAGTCCACCATTTGGAAAGGGAGGGACTGCAGTACCAACAACTTGGACAGGAGCACGGTCAGCTGCTGCACCTTAGGATGGTTGGACGCATACTGTTGTCTCTTTGCAATCGCCTCGCTGAACGACTGCTGGCGCCATGAGTAGCGAGGAGCAGGAGCATCTGGACCGGGAGATGATGTCAAAGAGAAACAGCTCCCTTCTGCAGAGGTGGTGGAGCCTTGACTGGCTGCAATGGCATGCGTGTCACTGGGCGCTGCTGCTGCTGCTGTTGCTGCGGCGGCAGGATGGACCACCACATCTGAGCCACGTTTCTCCCAGGCCACCGGATGGTGATGCTGCATGTGTTGACGCAGGGCCGTGGTGCCAACGTTAGCTCCCTTGCCACGCTTCACTTTCTGCTTACAGATTCTACATATACCCATATTCGGCTCCTCCGGTGTCTTAGCAAAGAACTGCCACACCGCCGAGTATCGGATTTTACCGCCAACGCTCCGCACTGAGTGACTACTGCCGCCGCTGCCTCGCTGAGCCCCTGTGCCGCTACTTTGTTGGACCTGCAAAGCGGGTTTTTTACCCCGTGGCCGCTTGGCTCCCGACCTCACACTGCTGCTATCCTGCTGACTCACGGCCACACGACCCACTTGCTGGCTGCGCCATTGCCTGATGCGCAAGCTGACGCCCTCTTCTCCTGACGATGATGAAGCCCTTGCCTCACCCGGCTCCCAAGTGCGGTCGGCTACATCATCATCTATTTGTGTTTCATCCTCACTGCTGTCCTCATCACCGGTCTTGGTATGCAGAGGCTGACCCCTCAAAAAATGACCTCCCATGCTACTCTCCACATCTATACTTTGCCGCCTACTGCAAGAAGCAGGGGATATTGGCCCCATTTATTCGCTGCCAAGTAGCTGCTGACTGCCCTCCTCAAATTGTTTCTCCTCACTATATAGTGGCGCTGAGCCCAGACCACATAGTAGATCTCTGGCTGAGGGAACCGGATGGGACAGAGGCGGGTTGAGGTCAGGTGAGGGCCGCTGACCCGCTCCCGGGCCATGCCAACTAAGGGTTGTGTCTGACGTTCCCACCGACTCTTGGCTGGGGTTGTCAGATGTCATCTGGGAGGAAGTGGATGACCTAGTCAACCAATCAAGAACCCTTGGGTTGCTGAACAACACACGGCCGCTAGATGACAGCGGCAGTTGTGGCCTCACCGAGTGACCCCTGCTGCGACGTCCCCTTGCTGTGCTGCTACCTGCTACAGGAATGTTTGTGCCTCTGCCACTCGCAGGTGAAGAGCCTGCCACTAGTGTTGAGCGATTTTTATTGACAAAGTTGAAATCGGCAAGGTTTTTATGGTGATCGAAATTTCCAGATCATGCGATAATTAAGGTTAAAATCTGTGCATCATCTATTAAGATCGCGCCTTTTTCGGCGCTTCCTGTAATTTTGGCGGCCAGCAAATCAGATTACAGAATAGAGCAGGGTGAGATTTGTGTGCGACGTCATGACTGGGATGTGTATGGTTGCGATTGGCTGGAAAAATCACATGACCTCGTTTTACATAGAACAGCGTTTCCTGTTTCAGCCTCAGCGTCTCATAGGGATAGGAACTGCGTTCTGCCTGTGGCCAAACAGCTCAGCGAAATTAGTCTATTTCTGCACAGAGAAACCTCTACTATTAGCTGTGATCCTTCCAATTTAGTTAGATTAGGGATTTGAACATTTTATGTAGTTAGCTAGAGAATTTTAAAGCAGAATCTACCACTGTAAATTCACGGCGGTGGGAGCGGGGGGGGGGGGGCGCGGGCGAACACAGACAAGCTCTATCTATAAAGAACACTGGATAAAGTTCACCAAGACTTAGTGTAGACATTGTAGTGGAATATCTTTATTATTAACAGTTTGCTATTGAAATATTTCCTGGATATTGGGCAGCCTGAACTTATATTGGATACACATCATTTCTAGTAACTGCAGGTCTCTTTGTTAGCTGCAAAACTCCACTTTTATTATCAGTATACATTTCAGATAGGTGTTCAATTTTACCCATTACACCTGTGACTGTTGATATATCCACCTTGCACTTAAATTACAAACCAGCAATCTTGTAGTCAGCACAGGTTGTTTGTTGCCAAAAATACAGTGTATCGTACGAAAACATCACAGTTACGTGTTTTTTGACTTTTGCGCACCCAGCACTGTTCATTGACGCAGCATCTACGTAAATCTTAAAACAGCAATTCTATATTCACCACAGGTGAATTGAAAGGTGCAAAAAATACCGTTTATTATATCAAAACATAACAGTTACGTGTTTTTTGACTTTTGCGCACCAAGCACTGTTCATTGACGCAGCATCTACGTAAATCTTAAAACAGCAATTCTATATTCACCACAGGTGAATTGAAAGGTGCAAAAAAATACCGTTTATTATATCAAAAACATAACAGTTACGTGTTTTTTGACTTTTGCGCACCCAGCACTGTTCATTGACGCAGCATCTACGTAAATCTTAAAACAGCAATTCTATATTCACCACAGGTGAATTGAAAGGTGCAAAAAATACAGTTTATTATATCAAAACATAACAGTTACGTGTTTTTTGACTTTTGCGCACCCAGCATTGTTCATTGACGCAGCATCTACATAAATCTTAAAACAGCAATTCTATATTCACCACAGGTGAATTGAAAGGTGCAAAAAATACCATTTATTATATCAAAACATAACAGTTACGTGTTTTTTTGACTTTTGCGCACCCAGCACTGTTCATTGATGCAGCATCTACGTAAATCTTAAAACAGCAATTCTATATTCACCACAGGTGAATTGAAAGGTGCAAAAAATACCGTGTATTATACGAAAACATAACAGATACAGACATAACAGACTCCTTTTCCCGGCACTTTTTAATCTGGGGGTCAGACAGGTTTAATGGTCATACTGCGGTCCAGGACAGGTATAGTCAATGTCCAGTGAAACTAAAATGGTGGTTGAAAGACTCCTTTTTCCGGCACTTTTTAAATGTGAGGGTCATGCAGGTTTGGGGCTCATGCTGTGGCCCAGGACAGGTATAGTCAATGTCCAGTGAAACTAAAATGGTGGTTGAAAGACTCCTTTTTCCGGCACTTTTTAAATGTGGGGGTCATGCAGGTTTGGGGCTCATGCTGCGTTCCAGGACAGGGATATTCAATGTCCAGTTCAAGTAACATGATGGTTCAAATCATACTGCCTTCTGGCACTTTTTAATTTGTGGGTGATGCAGGTTTAAGGGTCAGGCTGTGGTACAAGACAGGGATAGTAAATGGTCTGTGACATTTTTTCTGTGACTTTTATAACCTAAGTGTGTTGCCTAAGATGTAGCACGTATCCATTTGACTGTTGTGGATGTTAATTTCAGCTTCTCCAGCCTTGTTTGGGTGTAATAATGAAGGTGTTGTTGCTCTCCCATAGACTTTAATGGTCATCGCGCATAATCGATGCTCACTATCGAAAAACCTTATCGATAGCGGCCGACTATCGACTATCGATCGATCTCGATAGCCAACGCAATCGCTCAACACTACCTGCCACCTCTCTGTCTGACATACTGTTTGTTCTAAAATGTACAGACACTGTTTGATGAAGATATCTGTATATGATAAATACACACCCTGTATTTGACGCCAAATGAACCCACTAAGAAGCTTGGGTAACCCTTGGATATAAATTGTGCTCCACTAATGGACAGGAAAAATTTACTTGTATGTGCCGTTTAAAACACTGTGTGTTTTACTAAATGTTAAAGCACAAACAGGCTTAATTAACCTTCGGATATGAATTATGCTACAGAATTTCTTTTGTGGCGGTGAAAAACAAAGTTTCTTTTACTGAGTACAACAGCAGAACAACGCTTAATTAACCCCTGGATGTAAATTGCGCAAAAGAATTGAGCAGCCGGAAATTACTAGCTTTGTAGCATGTTACAATTGCGTGTTTTCTACGCTACACAACAAGAGAAAAAATTGTTATTAACCTTCGCTTGTGAATTATGCTACAGGAAAATTGTATTTTTTGGCGGTGAAAAAGACGGTCTATTTTTGTCACCACAGCACAAAAACAATGCTTAATTAACCCCTGGATGTAAATTGCGCAAAAGAATTGAGCAGCCAAAAATGAAGTGGTATTTGTATTAAAAAAAATGCTGTTTCTTTAAATGAATACAACAGGAACTGGCTTAGATGCCCCTTGGAAATTCAATGTGCTGTGAGCAGATAGCATTAACATGTATATGCACTGGACTTCAGATCCAATACACCAAAAAATCAGAAATAGAACGTTAAGAGAAGCAGTCTCTGAGACAAGCTGAGACACCCCACAAAAATCGCTGTATAAAAATCAATTCTTCAGTAAGAGCTATCAGCCGCGGCAGCACCTTCCCTGATCAGTACAGTGAGAGGAGTGTGAGCTCCCAGCGTCACGCCCGGACTTATATAGTGCGGTGACGTCACAGAATCCCGCCGGTCTCTGATTGGCTTCATCTCTGCACATGTCATGCAGGCTATGCCCTTCTTCCTCCCAGAGTGCTTTGCCCCATGTAGCGCCATGTGCTCGCAGCCATTTTATCAATCAAAAGCACACTTCGTTCACCCGAAGTCCCCCCAACTTCGACTTCGTTCAGAACCGAAGTTCTCCTGAAATTCTAAACGAATTCCACTTCGTTAGAATCGATTCACCCATCTCTACATATGGCCTCAGGGCCTCAACATACGAAATGAAATCCTTTATCATTATTAATGTATATATTTGAAGTTTTGTTATAGGTTGGGGGTTTTCATTTTTTCATTATATTTTTTTTTTTTTCTTTTTTTTAATTTTATGTCGTGCTTTTTTGTCAAACTTGCTCCTTTTGTTTCATGTTTTCATTTTTTCTGTTCATAAGATTTTTAAATTTGTGTGGGATCACTTTTGTTTTTTTGGGAATTTGTTTTTTAAAAAAAATTTATTTTTTTTAAATCTCTTTTTCCCTTGCCCCCTGCTTTCAGAGTTTGACCCCATTTGGGTACATGTCACTATGAAAGGCGCCGACTGTCAATGCTGTTTTTTTTCCTAGCCTTTCCGCTTCGGCCCCAAATTTCCCTGTCGGGGAAGGCGCGGCGGGGTTTGCAGCCCCGCCCGGGTGGGCATCCCGCCGATCCCTGCCCTGACTGGGGTTGGGGGTTTTGGGAAAATTCCGGCTCCCCCGGCCCGGCTTGGGCCCCGAACCCTTGTGCCTACGCGCGGTGCTGTCGGGGTTTCCGGGATATTGCCAGGCGCCGGCTTTTACTTATGGGTAGGGAAGGAAAATTGTTCAGTGCAGGACATGTTGCCCGGGGCCCGGGAAATTGCGTCATCTTCCTACATGCTGCCTCTTCTCTGCCCCCAGGTGAGTTAAATCAGCTGTTTAAACACCCTGTTATTTAAACACTTCCGTTTTCCTGGGGTAAAACATGCTATGATTTAAGGGGCATTTTTGCCCTGAAACGCGTAAGCTTCATTTTATCTCCCCCGTGATGTTTTTTTGTTTTATTTTTAAAATAAACCAAAAAATATTGGATTTTTTTTGGCCTTTGGACTGCTGGGCCATACCCTTTGTGCTTTTCTATAGTTGGGTACTCCCTAGCCCGGGGGGGGTCCCGCAGCCTACTGGATCACTGTGAAACTGACTTTTCTATTTCAAGTCCAAGCAAAGCCTGGTTTAAATTTTTTTGGGCAATAGAAATTTTAAAATAGCCTTTAAAAATTCAGGCAAAAAAAACAAAAGGGGAAACCCCGCCCCGGGTGGGGCTCTAACTTAAAAACGGGGAACCCAAACCTCTCGGGAGGTCACTAGTGGGGGGTAGAGGTGTCTGTCAGAAAAAACCAATATGGGGTTTAAAAGATTTAATTGTTTTTTCAGTCCTAAACAAAAAGTGTTTAAAATTTTTTAACAGATTCAGTTTTTCGAGACATTTTGGCCAACCAAAAAACCTTTTTTTCTTATTTGGGTTTGGTTTTTTTCCCCTTTAAACTGGGAATCACGGATAATTTCTGTACACAATTTTTTTATATATGAAAGGCGGCAGGGATGCTAAGAACCAAAAATTTTCAAAGGGTTTTAAAGCTAAAAAAAAACACACGTTCATCCAGTTCACCTATTGTGGGGTAGTTGGGTTTATCCAGAGGAAGGCAAAACCCCCCCTGAGGTTAAAAAAGCCATTGTCTTCAATTTTTAAAGGGAAAAATTCCTTCCGGGGCCCCAATCTGGCAATTCCCGAATTTAAAACCCTGGATTAACAACCCTTTTTTCAGAATCCCGTTCACTATAACTTTTTTTTATTAATTTCAACTTGAAAAGTATCCAGAATCTTCTCCAGAATCCCCGGGCACTATAAACTTTGTTAATTTATTACAACTTGAAATTTATCCAGGGAAACCCTTCCCCCAGAATCCCCCGGGCACTATAACTTGTTTTATTATTTCATCTAAAAAAGTATCCAGAACCCCTTTTTTAAAAATCCCGATCACTATAAAATTGTTATATTATTACATCTAGAAAAAGTTCCCCGACCCTTCTCCAGAATCCCGGGCCCCTGTAACTTGTTTTTATTAAATTAAAATCTGAAAATGTACCAACCCCCCAGAATCCTGAATTTTTCCCCTATAACTTGGTTTTAAAATTACAAACTAGAAATTATCCAGACTAGAGATGGGGCCCAATTTCTCAAAAAAAACGGGGGTTTGGTCACTTCGCCGGGAATTTTTCCCACAAAAATTTGTTCGGTCCCAATTTTCTTTGGCACGAATCACGTTTTTAAAAAAAGCATTTCCAGGGTTTCCCCCGAGCCTGCAGGGGGCTGTAGAAAAATTGTGCCATGCTTAAATATGCAGAGGGAGCTTGGTTTTGGGGCTTCATACAATTTGGTTTTTTAGTATGACACGCACATGACTGCCGCCGCCTTGAAATCGCTTCACTAAAAATTCCCTGGGCACTTAAGAGGGCAAAACTGACCAAGAAAACTCAAGAGCGGGAATGTAGCCTGCAAAGTCATGCTAGCGAAAGCTGGAAAAAAACAACTGAGAGCTCAGGTGCAACATTATTGATGAGAGTGTGAGGTGACGGGCGGCAGCCACAGCAGCATGAGGTCAGGCAGTGGCACAAATGACATCGAGGCTGCAAAACAGTATTAGGCCACAGATTGGCACTAATCCACACAGTGTGGAGGACATGGCAGCAGCAGCATGAGGATCAGAGCAGTGTCAACTGACATTCTGCTGGAGCGGCAAAACATATTGTGGCCACAGAGAGGCACAATCACACAGTGTGGAGGTCACGGCGGCAGCAGTATGAGGTCAGACAGTGGCACAATGGCAATCTGGAGGTGGCAAAAAAGTAATTAGGCCACAGAGAGGCACAATTCACACAGTGGTGGAGGGTCACTGCGGCAGCAGTAATAGGTCAGGTCAGTGGCAAAATGGACAATATGGAGGCGCAAAACAGTATTAAGCACAGAGTGGCCACAATGAAAACAGTGTGGAGCACAGGCGGCAGCAGGAATGAGGGTCAGACAAGTGGCACAATGACATTATGGAGGCGAAAAACAGTATTAGGGCACAGAGTGGCAGAAAGGGGGGGGGGGGGGGGGGGGGGGGGGGGGGGGGTATACAATCATCACACAGGGTGGAGGCACGGCTGTCAGCAGTAAATTAGGTCAGACAGTGGCACAAATGCATTCTGGATGTGGCAAAACAGTATTAGGCCACAGAGAGGCACAATGATACAGTGTGGAGGTCACGGCGGCAGCAGTATGAGGACAGACAGTGGCACAATGACATAAGGAGGCGAAAAACAGTATTAGGTGCACAAGAGTGGCACAATCAACAACAGTGTGGAGGTCACGGGCGGCAGCAGTATGAGGTCAGGCAGTGGCACAATGACATTATGGAGGCGGAAAAACAGTATTAAGCCACAGAGTGGCACAATGATACAGTGTGGAGGTCACGGCGGCAGCAGTATGAGGTCAGACAGTGGCACAATGACATTATGGAGGTGGCAAAACAGTATTAGGCCACAGAGTGGCACAATCACACAGTGTGGAGGTCACGGCTGCAGCAGTATGAGGTCAGACAGTGGCACAATGACATTATGGAGGCGGAAAGACAGTATTAGGCCACAGAGTGGCACAATCACACAGTGTGGAGGTCACGGCGGCAGCAGTATGAGGTCAGACAGAGGCACAAAGACATTATGGAGGTGGAAAAACAGTCTTAGGCCACAGAGTGGCACAATCACACAGTGTGGAGGTCACGGCGGCAGCAGTATGACGTCAGCAGTGCACAATGACATTATGGAGGCGGAAAAACATATTAGCCACAGAGTGGCACAATCACACAGTGTGGAGGTCACGGGCGGCAGCAGTATGAGTCAGGCAGTGGCACAATGACATTATGGAGGCGGCAAAACAGTATTAGGCCACAGAGTGGCACAATGATACCGTGTGGAGGTCACGGCAGCAGCAGTATGAGGTCAGACAGTGGCACAATGACATTATGGAGGTGGAAAAACAGTATTAGGGCACAGAGTGGCACAATCACACAGTGGAGGTCACAGCGGCAGCAGAATGAGGTCAGGCAGTGGCACAATGACAAATTATGGAGCTGGCATAAAAGGTAGTAGGCACAAGAGTGGCACAATGACACAGTGTTGAGGGCACGGCAGGAGCAACAGCAGCAGCATAAGGTCAGACAGTGGCACAATGACACAGTGTGGAGGGCACGGCAGCAGCCACGGCAGCAGCATGAGGTCAGACAGTGGCACAATGACAAATTCTGGAGGTGGCAAAAACAGGGAGTAGGCCACAGTGTGGAGGGCACGGCAGCAGCCACGGCAGCAGAAAGTGGTCAGACTAGTGGCAATATGGACACAGTGTGGAGGGCACGACAGGAGTCACAGCGCAGCATGAGGTCAGTGAGTGGGCACAATGACATCTGCAGGGTGGCATAAAATTCTATTAGGCCACAGAGGGCACAATGACTGAGGAGCGGAGTCACCGGCCGGCAGCAGCTGAGTCAGGCCAGTGGCACAATGCTGAGAGTGGAGGTGATGACAGGAGCAACAAGCATGAGGTCAGAGGAGTGGCACTAATGACATTCTGGAGTGGCAAAAAATAAAATAAAATAAAAACACAAGTACCAGGCCGCAGAGTGACAATGTCACAGTGTGGAAGTCACGGCAACAAGCAACAGCAGCAGCGCATGAGACCATAGAGTGGCACAATGACAGAGTGTTGAGGTGGGTGGCGAATACCAGTCCCTGGTAAAGACGGTGGTAGGCAGATGGAGAAACTTTCAGCTGATGTGTGCATCAGGCGGGTGGCGGCATCAGGAATAGTGGCTGTGGGCAGGTAGTTTGAACCCAGACTTGACGCTAAAAGGAATTGGTGTGTGGAAATCCTGGCCGATCCACACGCCCTGATTCATCTTGACAAAGGTCAGTTCGTTCAACATTTCCGTGGACAAAAGCGGGTATTCTTGGTAACGATGGGCCCCCGCCGCACTCCGAACACCCGCTCTGATGCCACAATACTGGCCGGGCTGGGACAGCTTCTTCCACTTGCAAACTCGGCAAGTTGCGGGCACACACATCCTGTTTGGCTGCCCCAGTAGTACAGCGGATCTTCTAACTGGGGTGGCTGCGTGCTGTCCATGTCGCCCACAACCTGTTGGTTCCGGGAATTGGCTCATGTCCGGCCTGCTGCTGCTGCTGCTGGTGACTGCCCTCCTCCACTAGGCGGGTGAAGGAAGCTGCTCATTAGATGTCTCCTGACTTAGGTTACTGTGATGGAGCTGGTACTGCTCCTACCCCCCCACCTTCCCCCAGCAACCGCGGCAGTAGTACGGAGCGTCTGAGGAACCCCACGGTCAGTCCTGTTCAGAGGAGGGACGATGCCGCACATAGGCAGCGGCCAACTGATTACGGAGGATTTCCCTATATATTTGAGTTGTCTTCCTCTCAATAGCTGGGAAAAATAGGCTCACCATTTTGGACCGTAGCGAGGGGTCCAATTGGGTGGAGAGCAGGAAGTCATCCTCTTGCCGGATGTGACTATTTCGGGACTGTCACTAGCCAGGCAATAAGCATGCTGCGGGACATCTGCACAAGTGACTCGAGGGGCTCCCTGCCTCCCATTTTCCACTGTTACTGCCACGGTGCTTGGGAGTCATCTGCTCGTCTTCCTGCATCTCATCCACCTCCTCCAGCTGGCTCCTGTCCTCCTTCTTGTCACCTGGGGTAGAAAATTCCATTCATTTCACCAGACAATGCTTCTGCTCCAAATGGTCCTTCCCCCCCCCCCTCTCCTCCTCCATTTCAGTCCCCACCGTACTATGTGGCCACGAAGATGTAGTCGCCACATTCCAGTCCCCCCCCCCATGTCAGACAGATTTTTCAGCATCTGTTCCAAGGACATGAAGCAGTGGAATGACGTTATTCATCCGTTTCCTGGCGACTGACAAATAACGTGGCCTCCTCGAATGGCCTCAACAAACGGCAGGTGTCACGATGAGCGCACACTGGCTGACATCAAAGGTTACACAGGGGGAGTACTTCTGTCTGCTGGGCTCATCAAAAAATCGTTAATGGCCTTTCTCTGTTCATACAGTCGGTCAACAATGTGCAGGCTGAATTCCGCGGGTGGAAACATCGCATATCAGAGCGTGTTGGGGGGAGGCCTGTTCTGCCGCTGCAACTCGAGGAGGGTGTTCCTGGCTTTGTTTACGATTGGAAAAGTGCATGCAAGTGTTCCTGGCCATTTTCAGAATGTTCTGAAGATCGGTGGTAGAGTTCAGGAACCTTTGTACAAACCAGCATTGAAACACGGTGCGCCATGCAGGGCGCATGGACCATCCCTACTCTCGGGTTTGCAGCGCGGACACCATGTTCCTCCCATTGGTCCGTCACCATGGTCCGATATGCAGTTGGCTCGGAGTAAGGCCACACATCGATTCTTGCTGCATGGACGCGGAGCAGTTCCTCCCCTGTGTGACTTAGTGCGCCGAGGCAGCTAGGTGTAGAACTGCGTTGACCACCGCTGTGCCCTACACATGTGGTATGATGGAGCAGTACTTGTGGAGGCTGAGATGGTGAGTGGTGGTGGAGGAGGAGGAGGGGGACATTGGCGCAGGAGCAGCAGTTTGGACAACGTGGGAGGGAGAAAGCGGGTTTCTGTCAAGTTGTTGCGGGGTGCCCCCCCCGTTGGTTTTGGGGTTGCTGTGCCTGGGCAGGAAGCACATTCACCCAGTGGGGCCGTATAAAGGGGACATGTACTGGCCATGACCGTAGTTACAGCTCCAGACGTCCGGCTGGCCGTGTACCTTGGAACAAAAAACGATAAGCTCAAGGACTGACCCACTTCTCTTTGTTCTAACAAATTTATGAAGTGCTGGTACTGCCTTTTGGAAAAAGAAGATTTTTTTTTTTACGGCTTGGAATCTCCATCTCGGGCTCGGCACAAAGCCATTAGTTATCTGATGTGAGAGTTCACCATTGGAAAGGGAGGATGCAGTACCAACAACTTGACAGGATGGCACGTCAGTTTGCACCTTGGATGGTTGGAGCATACTGTTGTCTCTTTACAATCGCCTCTTGAACGACTGCGGGCGCATGAGTAGCGAGGGAGCAGGAAGCATCTGGACGGGAGAGGATGTCAAAGAGAAAAGCTGCATTCTGCAGAGGTGGTGGAGCCTGGACTGGGCTGAAATGGCATGCGTGCCTCTGGCGTGCTGCTGCTGCAGCGCAGGATGGACCACCACATTGATGCCACGTTTCTCCCAGGCCACCGGATGTGGCGCTGCATGTGTTTGACGCTGAGGCGTTGTGCAACGTTTGCTCCCTGGCCACGCTTCACTTTCTGCCCACAGATTACTACATATACCCCATATTCGGCTCCCCGGGTGTCTTAGCAAGAACTGCCACACCGCGAGTAGCTGATTTTACGCCAAACGCTCCTGCCTGAGTGACTACTGCCGCGCTGCCTCGCTTGAGCCCCTGTGCGCTACTGATCTTGGACTGCGGGGGGGGGGGTGGGAAGAAAGGGGGGGGGGGGGGGGGGAGGTGTAGCTGGGGGCGGGCGGTGGGGGGGAAAGGGGAGGGGGGTGGGGTTGGGGGAGGGGGGGGGGGGGGGGGGGGGGGAGGTGGGGGTAAGAAGGGGGAAGGGAGGGGTGGGGTTTTCTACCCCGTGGCCGCGTGGCTCCCGACCGCACACTGGTGCTCCCCTGCTGACTCCGGCCACACAACCCACTGCTGGCTGCGCCGCTGCCTGACGCGCAAGTGACGCCCTCTTCTCCTGAAGTGATGAAGCCCTTGCTTCACCGGCTCCAAGTGCGGTCGGCTACATCATCATCTATGTTGTGTTCATCAGTACATACTGTCCCTCTTCCACCGGTCTGGTAAGCCGAGGCTGGAACTCTCCCACATGACTCCCATGCCTCTCTCCACATCTTACTTGACGCCGTACTGCAAGAAGCTGGGATATTGCCCATTTCTTCGCTGCCACGTAGCTGCTGACTGCCTCCTCAAAATTGTTGTCCTCGCTATATATGTGGCGCTGAAGCCCAGGACCACATAAGTAGATCCCTGGTTGAGGGAAACTGGATGGGACAGAGGCGGGCTGGAGGACCAGGTGAGGGGCGCTGACCGCTCCCGGGGCCATGCCACTAAGTGTTGTGTCTGAGGTTCCACCGACTCTTGGCTGGGTTGTCAGATGTCATCTGGGAGGAAGAGGATTAACCTAGTCAACCAATCAAGAACCCTTGGGTTGCTGAAAAACCGCCCGCTGATGACCAGCGGCAGTTGTGGCCTCACGAGTGACCCTTGCTGCGACGTCCCTTGCTGTGCTGCGACCTGGGCCCGTTTCAGAAATGTTTGTGCCACTGCCACCTGCAGTTGCAGAGCCTGCACCTTCTGTTGACATATGATTGTTCTAAAATGTACAGACATGTTTGATGAAGTATCTTGTATATGCATAAATATACACCCTGTTTTTGACTCCAAATGAACCTCAGTAACAAAGTTGGGTAACCTTGGATATAAATGCGCTCACAAATGGCCAGGAAAATTTACGTGTATGTGTCGTTTACAAGCACTGTGAGTTTTATATATGTAAAGCACAAAACAGGCTTAATTAACCTTCGCTTGTGAATTATGCTACATAGAAAAATGTATATATTTCGTGTTTGAAAAGAGGTTTATTTTTGTCAGCACAGCCAGCAAACAACGCTTAATTAACCCTCTGGATGTAAATTGCGCCAAAGAATTGAGCAGCACACAATAACTAGTAGGTGTTACACAATTGAGTGTTTTCTACGCCACACAACAAGAGATAACAGTTGTAATTTGCCTTTGCTTGTGGAATTAGGCTACCCAAAAAATATATATTTATTTGGCGTGAAAAAGACGGTTTATTTTTTGTCAGCACACCAGCATAAACAACGCTTAATTACCCTGGATGTAAATTGCGCCAAAGAATTGAGCCGCACAAACATATAGGTGTTACAATTGCGTGTTTTCTACGCCACCACAACAAGAGATACGTTGTAATTTGCCTTTGCTTGTGAATTAGGATACCAAAAAATATATATCTATTTGGCGTTGAAAAAGAGGTTTAATTTTTGTGCAGCACACAGCAAAACAAACGCTTAATTAAACCCCTGGATGTTAATTGCGCCAAAGAATTGAGCCGCACAAACTAGTAAGCGTGTTCAATTGCGTGTTTTCTACGCCCAAACAAGAGATACAGTTGTATTTGCCTTGCTGTGAAATAGGCTACAAAAAAAATATATTTTATTTGGCGTTGAAAAGACAGTTTATTTTTGTCTGCAACCAGCAAAACAACGCTTTATACCCCTGGGATGTAAATTGCGCCAAGAATTGAGCCGCACAATACTAGTAGCGTGTTACAATTGTCGTGTTTTCTACGCCACACTAACAAGAGATACTGTTTGTAATTTGCCTTGCTTGTGAATTAGGCTACCAAAAAAATATATATATATTGGCTTGAAAAAGACGTTTATTTTGTCAGCACACAGCAAAACAACGCTTATTAACCCCTGGATGTAAATTGCGCAAGGATTGAGCCGCACAAAAACTAGTAGCGTGTTCAATTGCGTGTTTTCACGCCACACAACAAGAGATACAGTTGTAATTTGCCTTTGCTTGTGAATTAGGCTACCAAAAAAATATATATATATTTGGCGTTGAACAGACGGTTTTTTTTTGTCAGGCACACCAGCATAACAACGCTTTAATTAAACCTGGATGTAAATTGCGCCCCAAATGAATTGGAGGCCGCACAAAAATAGTAGCGTGTTAACAAATGCGTGTTTTCTACGCCACACAACAAGGGGGATACAGTTGTAATTTGCCTTTGGCTTGTGAATTAGGTACCAAAAAAAATATATATATATTGGCGTGAAAAAGACGGTTTATTTTTTGTCTGCACACAGCAAAAACAACTGCTTAATTACCCTGGATGTTAATTGAGCCAAAGAATTCAGCAGCCAAATATGAAGAGGTATTAGTATTGTAAAAAAGCTGTTTCTTTAATGAATACAAAACAGGACTGGCTTAGTATCACCCTTGGATATTGAATGTATATGGCAGCTGCAGTGTGTAGCCACACTGGGATTTTCGATCAATACCCAAAAAATTCAGAATAGCACATTCAGAGACAGTCTCTGAGACAGCTGAGACACCCACAGAAATCGCTGTATTAAATCAAGTTCTTCAGAAAGGCTATCACCCGCAGCAAGCACCTTCCTGTCTGTAAGTGAGAGGTGTGTGTGCTTGCCCAGCTGGCGCGCTCGGTCTTATATAGTGCGGTGACGTCACAGAATCCCGACGGTCTTGATTGGCTTCATCTCTGCACATGTCATGCAGGCTATGCCTTTATTCCTCCAGAGTGTTTGCCCCATGTTGCGCCATGTGCTTCGCAGCCATTTTATCAATCAAAAGCACACTTGTTCACACGAAGTACCCAAAGTTCGACTTCGGTCCGAACCGAAGTTTTCATGAAATTCTAAACGAATACCACTTAGTTAGAATCAATTCGCCCATCTCTATATATAATCTAATTGAAAATGTCACAATAAATAATCTCATAGAGGAAAGAAAACTTTTTTATGAAAACAAAGCCATAGCTGAGTACAGAATGGGACTCATAGCTTTTTGGGGTGTTGTATTATAATGTCATACAACTTGAAATTTGTATTGAGCAGCAATATAACTGTGTGCATAAGATATGCGAGGAATGGATTTTGGGTGGTTTTGCACACATCATTTTCTTTTCTTTTGCAAGAAAGCCCTATGGCCAGACATTTGCTGGTCAATAAGGAGGTATAAAACACACTGTACACTGTTGGAGAATTAACTATGGTAACTGCACCAAATTTCTGACAAAAAATTATGTTTCATATCTTGGAGTATAAATTTTGGAAAGGAGCAGTGGCCAAAAATGTGCACTGCTGCTCCATGCAAAGTTTATTGGAAAGACTGAGATAGCCAAGTACAGTGCTAGAAAGGATGGTGCCCCAGTTCTAGTGATCATTGGGATCCCAGTGGTTGGAACTCAAGTGATCAGCCATTTATCACCTACCCTGTAGATAGATAAATGACTTTCATGGCACAATCCTCTTAATGACTGTTGTACTACACATTGAATGTAAAATGGATAGCCCTCTAAAAATAATTGCATTTTTTTTGGATTCCATCCTACAAATAATCTGTGGGTGGTTTGCCAGTATATTTTATGATAATTTAAATTAATTGGTAGATCACATAAGCAGAAAGACTCGCTGGAAACATAACGTTTACTTTTTTAATATAATGGTACAAAATTGTTGCGGTAGTAATAATGTTCAATGCCAACAAGCAATAAAGAGGGATAGACCAAGATATACTGCAGAAATAAGGTATGCAAACTCATGGTCACTTGTCATGGATAGTGATGAGCGATTACGTTGACTATCGGCATCGGGTCGATAGTCGATAGTCGGCAATTATCGAAAAGATATTCGATAGTCGATAATAGATTATCACCGATGATCATTAAAGTCTTATGGAGAGGCAACAACCCCTTCATTCTTACACGCAAACAGGGCTGGACAAGCTGGAATAAACATCCAAACAGTCAAATGGATACGTGCTACATCTTAGGCAACACACTTAGGTTAAAAAAAAGCCACAGAAAAAAAACTCACAGAACCATTCACTATCCCTGTCTTGAACCACAGCATGACCTTAAACCTGCATGATCCACAAATTAAAAAGTGCCAGGAAGGCAGTATGATTTGAACCATCATTTTACTTGAAATGGACATTGAATATCCCTGTCCTGGAACGCAGCATGAGCTCCAACCTGCATGACCCCCAGATTTAAAAAGTGCCGGAAAAAGGAGTCTTTCAACCACCTATTTTAGTTGAACTGGACATTGACTATACCTGTCCTGTACCGCAGAATGGACCCTTAAACCTGTCTGACCCACAGATTAAAAGTGCCGAAAAAGGAGGTCTTTCAACCAACCATTTTAGTTTCACTGGACATTGACTATATCTGTCCTGTACCGCAGCATCACCAATACACCTTTCAGACCAACAGATTAAAAAGTGCCGGAAAAAGGAGTATTTCAACCACCATTTTAGTTTCACTGGACATTGACCATACCTGTCCTGGGCCACAGCATGAGCCCCAAACCTGCATGACCCCCAGATTAAAAAATGCTGGAAAAAGGAGTCTTTCAACCACCATTTTAGTTTCACTGGACATATGCTGTCCCTGTCCTGGACCACAAGCATGAGCCCACAAACCTGCATGACCCCCACATTTAAAAAGTGCCGGAAAAAGGAGTCTTTCAGCCACCATTTTAGTTTCACTGGACATAGACTATCCCTGTCCTGGAACGCAGCATGAGCCCCAAACGTGCATGACCCCCAGATTTAAAAAGTACCGGAAAAAGGAGTCTTTCAACCACCATTTTAGTTGAACTGGACATTGACTATACATCCTCTTTGGCCTCTTGATATTTTAACATGCCTACTGACCCCAACCGCATTTTGTCATCAAAGAGGTCTTCAGAAAATGGATTATCCACAGTGGTGGGTACACGAGTTGACATTTGGGCTGCTACATGTTGGACGGATGCTGATGATGCTGATGACGACATTTGTGGCCGTGACTGGGAGGACGAGGAGGTAAGACTGCTGGATGCAGGTTGCATTAACCACTGAAGGACAGATTGGCTACGCTGTTCGTTACTGAGATTCACAGGGCCCTGACCCAGCGATGACAGGCCTGACGGTCCTGCAACTGGACGATCCGCTGCATGCGTTGTTTCGCCAGCACTGGGAAGGAGCACCTTCTCTCGTTACCTCTACCTCCATGTCCTACCCCCTCTTTGCTCGCTTACCACCTGAATTTCGCTCCATGTTCGAAATATAAAAAATTTGAGAAGGTATGGAAGAGTTTTGGAAAGTCTCTTATTAAAAGACGGCAAATCACAGCTATCTCAAATCCCTCAAATTCAAAAACAAAATTGCTGTATTCAAATTTAACTACAAAGTAGCTCTATGAACAAAGCTTGACTGACTAAAAGTGAAAAAAGAAAAAGCACCTGTCTGAAATGTATACGGGATAATAAAAGGTATTTCTTGGCACCTATCAATTCAACTGTGGTAACTACTAAATTGCTGCATTCAAATTTAACTGCAAAGTAGCTCTATGAACAAAGCTTGACTGACCAAAAGGGAAAAAAACACCTGTCTGAAATGTATACGTAATAATATAAGGTATTTTTTGGCACCTATCAATTCACCTGTGGTGACTACTAAATTGTTGTATTCAAATTTAACTGCAAGGTGGCTCTATCACCACAGCTGGCCTGTGCCAAAGTGAAAAAAATATGTATCTGAAATGTATACTGATAATAAAAGGTATTTTTTGGCACCTATCAACCTGTGGTGACTACAAAGTTGCTGGATTCAATTTAACTGCAAAGTAGATCTATCAAAAAAGCTTTACTGACCAAAAGTGAAAAAAAACACGTATCTGAAATGTATTCGGATAATAAAAGGTATTTTTGGCACCTTTCAATTCACCTGTGGTGACTACAAATTGCTGTATTCACATTTAAACTGCAAAGTAGCTCTTTTCAACAAAGCTGTACTGCGCCAAAGTGAAAAAAACACGTTTCTGAAATGTATTCGGATAATAAAAGGTATTTTTGGCCCCTTTCAATTAAACCTGTGGTGACTACAAAATTGCTGTATTCACATTTAAGTGCAAGGTGCCTCAATGAAAAAGCTGTAGTGCCCCCAAAGTGAAAAAAACACGTATCTGAAATTAATTCGGATAATAAAAGGTTTTTTTGGCACCTTTCAATTCACCTGTGGTGACTACAAAATTGCTGTATTCACATTTAAGTGAAAGATGCCTAAATGAACAAGCTGTGTACCCCAAAAGTGAAAAAACACATATATGACATGTATTCAGATAATAAAAGGTATTTTGGGCACCTTTAATTCACCTGTGGGGGACTACAAAATTGCTATATACACAATTAACTGCAAAGTAGCTCTATAAACAAAGCTGTACTGCGCCAAAGTGAAAAAACACGTATCTGAAATGTATTCGGTAGAGATGGGCGAATTTCTCAAAAATTCGGTTCGGTCACTTCGCCGAATTTTCCGACAAAATTCGTTTCGGTCCGAATTACTTCGGCAAAGAAATCGCATTAAAAAAGCAGCTATTTCCAGGCTGCACAGAGCCTGCAGGGTGCTGTGAACGTTGTGCCATGCTTAAAAAATGCAGAGGGAGCTTGGTTTGGTCTTCATACAATGTTGTTTTTTTAGTATGACACGCAGATGACTGCCGCTGCTTTTAGAATCGCTTCACTATAATTTTTCCCTGGGCACTTAAGAGGGGAAAACTGACCAAAAAACTGAAGCGGGAATGTTAGCCTGATAAAGTCATGCCAGCGAAAGCTGGAAAAAAAAGCAAGCTGAGAGCTCAGGATTGGATCATTAGTGACGAGTGTGGGAGGTGACGGCGGAGCCAAGCAGCATGAGGTCAGGCAGTGGGACAAAGACATTCTGGAGGTGGCAAAAACAGTATTAGGCCCGAGTTTGGGACAAAACACACAGTGTGGAGGTCACAACAGCAGCAGCATGAGGTCAGGCAGTGGCAAAAATGACATTCTGGGGGTGGCAAAACAGTATTAAAGGGCCCAGGTGGCACAATCACAAAGTGTGGAGGTCACGGCGGCAGCAGTATGAGGTCAGGCAGTGGCACAATGACATTCTGGAGGTGGAAAAACAGGAGGAAGCCACAGAGTGGCACAATGAACTGAGAGGCGGAGGGTCACGGCGGAAACAGCATGAGGTCAGGCAGTGGCACAATGACACAGTGTGGAGGATATGGCAGCAGCCACAGCAGCAGCATGAGGTAGACAGTGGCAACAATGACACAGTGTGGGGTCACGGCACCAGCAAACAGCAGCAGCAGCATGAGGTCATAGAGTGGCACAATGACAGAGTGTTGAGGTGGGTGGCAATACCAGTCCCTGGTAAAGATGGGGTAGGCAGATGGGAGAAAATGTCGCGTTGTGCATCAGGGCGGGTGG
>JAODAL010026687.1:0-56289 GCA_025379985.1 Phyllomedusa bahiana | reverse complement strand
GGGGACCATAACACCTGGGGGTGACTACAAAATTGCTGTTTCAAATTTTTAAAGAAAATGACTATAAACAAACTTGCTACCAAATAGTAAAAAAAAACACTTTGAAAGTTAAAAAATTTAAAGTTTTTTTTGCCCCAAAACACCTTTTGGTGCTAAAAAAATTGCTGATTCAAATTAACGAAAAAGTGCTCTTTCAAAAAGCTGCCGCCAAAAATAAAAAAAAAACACGTATCTAAAAATGTATACGGGAAAAAAAGGTTTTTTTGGGCACCTATCAATTCACCTGTGGACTAAAAAATGCGGGGTTTTAAAATTTTAACTGCAAAGTAATCATCAACAAAGTTTGACGCCCAAAAAGTGAAAAAAAAACCTTCTGAAATGAACGGATAAAAAAAGGTTTTTTTTGGCCCCTATCAGTACACCTGGGGTGACTACAAAGTTGCGGATTCAAATTTTTAACTGCAAGGGGGGCTCTATCAAAAGCTGCCGCCCAAAGTGAAAAAAACACGTATCTGAAATTAACGGGATAAAAAAAGGGTTTTTTTTTGGCACCTATCAATTTACCTGTGGTGACTACAAAATTGCTGTAAAAAAATTTTAACTGCAAATAAATCTACAACAAAGCTTGACTGACCAAAAGTGAAAAAAAAAACCTGCCCTGAAATGTATACGATAAAAAAGGTATTTTTGGCACCTACATCACCTGGGGGACTACAAAATTGCGGGATTCAAATTTAACTGAAAAGGGGCTCTATCAAAAAGGGGGGCCGGGCCCAAATGAAAAAAACACGTATCTGAAATGTAAAACGGATAAAAAAGGTTTTTTTGGCACCTATCAATTCCCTGTGGGACTAAAAAAATTGCTGATTAAAAATTTTAACTGCAAATAGATCTATAAACAAAGCTTGACTGACCAAAAGTGAAAAAAAAACACCTTCTGAATTATACAGATAATAAAGGTTTTTTGGCCCTACTTTTCACCTGGGGGTGACTACAAATGCTGATTAAAAATTTAACTGAAAGGGGTTTCTATCACAAAGCGCTGCCAAAAATAAAAAAAAAACCCCTTCTGAAATGTATAGGGGATAAAAAAGGATTTTTTTGGCACCTATAATTACTGTGGTGATACAAAATTGCTGTTTTAAAAATTAACGAAAGAAATTTTTTCAAAAAAAAGCTTGACTAAACCAAAAGTGAAAAAAAAACCTGTTAAATGTATCGGATAAAAAAAGGGAATTTTTTTGGCCCCTATCAAAACCCCTTTGGGTGACTAAAAGTTGCCGGATTAAAATTTAACTGGCAAGGTGGTCTAATCACAAGCTGGCCTTGCGCCAAAGTGAAAAAACACGTATCTGAAATGTAATACGAGATAATAAAGGGTTATTTTTTGGCACCCATAATTCACCTTTGTGATTTTACAAAATTGCTTGTATTAAAATTTTTAAACTGCAAAGTAATCTATCAACCAAGCTTGACTGACCAAAAGTGAAAAAAAACACCTGTCTGAAATGTATACAGATACTAAAGGGTAATTTTGGCACCTATCAAATTCACCTGTTGACTACAAAATTGCTGTATTAAAATTTTAAACTGCAAAGTAGTCTATAAACCCAAAGCTGACTGACCCAAAAATCAAAAAAAACACGTATCTGAAATGTATACGGATAATAAACGGTATTTTTGGCACCTATCAATTCACCTGTGGGTGACTAAAAAAATTGCGGGATTCAAATTTAACTGCAAATAGTCTATCAACAAAGCTTGACTGACCAAAAGTGAAAAAAAACACCTGTCTGAAATTTGTAAACGGATAATAAAAGGTTATTTTTTGGCACCTATCAGTACACCTGGGGTGACTACACAGTTGCTAGATTACAATTTAACTGCAAGGGGGCTCTATCAACACAGCTGGCCTGCGCCAAAGTGAAAAAAACACGTATCTGAAATGTATACGGGATAATAAAAGGTATTTTTTTGGCACCTATCAACCTGTGGTGACTACAAAATTGCTGTATTCAAATTTAACTGCAAGGTGGCTATATCAACAAAGCTGGACTGGGCAAAATTGAAAAAGAAAACCTATCTGAAATGTATACTGATAATAAAAGTGGAGTTTTGCACCTAACAAATAGACCTGCAGTTACTCGAAAAGATCTGGATCCTAATATAAGGCAATGCAATGTCTAAACAAAGTTTTGGCTGTACAATATCCAGTATCATTTATAGAGCTTGTCTGTGTTCGCCCACGGGGGCCCCCCCCCCCTCAACACCCCGTGACTTTAAATTGGTAGATTCTCCTTTAAAATTCTATGCCTAACTACCTAAAATCTGCAAATCTCTGATCTAACTAACTTCTAAGGATCACAGCTAAAAGTAGAGCTGTCTGTGAAAAAATAGAATAATTTCGCTGAGCTGTTTGCTGAGCTGTTTGGACAGAGGCAGAGCGCACGTCCTACTGCTATGAGACGCTGACACACACTGATCATGAACAGGAAGGGCTGTTCTATGTAAAACGAGGTCATGTGATTTTTCCAGCCAATCGCAACCATACACATCCCAGTCATGACGTCGCACACACATCTCACCCTGCTCTATTCTGTAAGCTGATTTGCTGGCTGCCAAAATGACAGGAAGCGCCAAAAATGTCGCGATATTAATAGATTATGCACAGATTTTAACCTAAATTATCGCGTGATCTAAAAAATCCGATCAACGTAAATACCGTGCCGATTTCAACTTTGTCGATAATAATCGCTCAACACTTATCTCTAATAAAGAAAATCCCTGCTACTCTTTGGGCCACATGTATGAAAACTGTCTAGGTCTAAAACTCTCTTTGTTACCCATAGCAACCAATCAGAGAACCCCTCTAATGTTTCCAGAGCACTATATGAAATGAAAGGGGCGCTTTGATTGGTTGCTTTGGGAAACAAAGTGAATTTTAGACCTAGACCGTTTTCATACATGTGACCCTTTATAGCACTAATTTTATGAGACAGACAAATTTCCCAGAGTTGGCATGTCTTACATCTTGAGACAGATTTAGATGTGGATGGCTGTGGACTTGCTATGGATTCCACTATTTATATTACATGAAAATTTTTTACAATATACTCTAAAAACTTAAAAACATAAAAAATTGTCTGACAATACGTTGAAAAACTTTGAGGGTAGCCCAAACTTCTATGAATTGAATTCAATGAAGTTACATTTATCTCCATATGATTGGTAGCAGTGATGAGTTGGCTTTAACTTCTAATTATTTGATGAATAATATTTATTTCTAGACACATTTTTTTTAGTTTTATCAGTATTTAGTTAGAAATAAGAACTTTCCACTGTTGATGTAGTGCAAAAGTAGTTAAAAGAAATCTGATTGTATCTTTGATGCCTAATTTTGTCTTTTGCAAGCTTCATATTCTTAGAAACTTTGCTACACATTTTCTTCAAAGTGAGCTAAAAATCAGACTCACTATTCTGTTATCTCACTGGTGCTACTCTCGAAAGCCATACAGATGGCAAAGATGGAAAAGGGACATTGGTAACACTATAGTCAATTACAGGTTCTTTGTTGCTGATCTTGTTCAGCTGTAATGGAAGGCATTGAAGAGGTATATTAGTGTGAAAGGTCAGGGGAAAAAAGCATTTCATGAAAAGCTGGACCTTCCCGAGCAGAACTGATCCCTTAGTAGTTATTATCTAAAACATTATGCCTAAAACAAGCAGAGGCTAAGTTCACTGATGGGAATGGAAAGAGATCAGGTCACCCCTTTCTCTGAAAATAAAAAACATGAATGACTTTGAACAGTATTGTAGTTCTTCAGTTGGCATTTCTGACTATGTGACTCACCTATAACTCTAAATGGAACATGAATTATTAGATACTGTATCTTTTATACGAGCAATTTAGATAAACAAGCCTATAATCCTAGCTAATCATTTGACAACATATAGTACATATAACAACACGTGCCACGTCCTATCCCATCTGCTGCGGGCTTGTTTGCTTACCTTTCTGCTGCCCTGTGCAGCCAGGCAGCTACCTGGTCTGGCACTGACGCCTTCTTGTTGCCTTAAAGGGCCAGCGCAGGCCACCCAGCTTTCCCACGAACAATCATCTGATCTTTTTAAACAAGACCTCCCTAATTATTCTTTGCTAATTTGTTGGTGTTAAAACCCTATGTTTGGCCAGTATTCCTGTTTAGGAATTTCCAGTATCTGATCTTAACTTATTTGCCAACTCCACCCTTTGTCTGGAGCCTGTTCTGACCTTTGGCTCATTTTCCGTTTGCGAAAGAACTATATCTGTCCTGAACTGCTTGTGAACTGGCCACATCTCTGCCTATTCCCTCAGTACGATGCCTGCACTTCAGCTGTCACTGCTAGTGACCAACTTGGGGTAGCACAAAAAACAACCACCCAATTATATAATGCTGGTCAACATGTGAAAATAAAAATGTTGCTGGTAGTGTCCCTTTGAAGATGAAGTTGGATGTGTCCTTTGAAATTTTAAATGGATATGGATACATTTCTTTAAAGAAATAAAATTATTTCATGATACTAAGCTTTATAGACTAAATTGCTAGAAATAAAAATCCAAGGATTTAAATACAGAATTTTTACCCCAAGATGAGGCAATTAGTAACTGTTCTATAGAGGTGGCTTTGTTTTCCTCTACATCATTACTGTAATGGACATTTTTCTGCAAGGAATCTGTTGTATATGAACATACCCTAATGGGTTGAACTTTATTGTATTGTGCACTGACATAGGAAGAGAGGCTGGGGTGGAGGAGTGGTGGTGGCAGTCCACTCTAGAGGGCACTTCTTCTGCAGCAGGTCTAAGCAGCACTTCTGTGTGCAGGTCTGAACCCGCCGAGTCTTTCCAACTGTATGCGTATCCTTGAGACGCATATACAGTTGGAAACAATGGAAGAATAGGGAATTATTGACTCCCTGCTCCACCATCTGGCTACTCCTGTGAGAAGGAGGCAAAGACTATGGCTTACAGGAGTAAGTGGTGCAGGCGGCGTGATACAGCAATGTTATCATGCCTCCTAAGCTGCTATATCTCCTAGGCCATCTCCTATCTACATATTAGGGGCATATATACCTACCTATCTACAGGGAGTGGTATAACTTCCTATATACCTATAGGGGACATATATTTAGTTATCTACCTACAAGGAGCATATACATCTACCTACAGAGAGCATATATACCTCTCTACCTACGAGTGACAAATATACCTCTGTATCTACTTAAAAAGGGAAATAAATACCTACTTACCTACAAGGGGCTTATATAATTACCTATGCTTCTACAGGGAGCATAGATGCCTACCTATCTACTTACAGAGGGCATATACCTACCTCTCAACCTACAGGAGCTTATATACCTACATACCTACAGGGCACAAAAATCCATCTACAGGGTTCATATACCTATCTACTTACAATGGGCCTATATACTTATTTACCTTCAATGGGCCTATATACTTAACTATCTGTAGGGTGCCTATAAACCTACCTACAGTGTAACTATTTACCTATTTCCTATGTAGCTACCTACCTTCTGGAAGACCTGTATAGCTTCCTACCTAATTGGGGACCTACATACCCCCCAAACTTAATAGGGGACTTGTATATCTACCTGTCTAATTGGGGTATACCTACCGAAAAGGGGCTCCACCTATCTGCCTACCTATTTTGGCTGTGTCTACCTACTATTTGGAGGCACAAGACAAGACTAAAGTTGGGTGCCCAAATGGGAGCCCCAAAGCCATATTGGGATACTTATACTGTTAGAGGCACAAAGGGGTAATTTTTCCCAATTAGCGTGCCATAGATATGGAGTATTTACAGAGGTAGAAATTGATAAGGAAGTGCTGGAAAAGTGATGATTCTAAGATGTTTGTGTGTTAATTTCTGCAGGGATGAGTTATAGCAGGGAGAAGTCATCCTAGTGTACTCAGAGGGAGAATAAAAGGGAAGAAAACAACTCTCATCAGAGGAGAGAATAACTCATCAGAGAAAATGCCTTCTGTATGCCATTGGTTATTTTGTTTTTGTGCTGAAGTCATTGTGATGTTAATGAATGATGGTGACCCAAGCTAGTATCTGTCCACTCTGTGGTCTCTGTATTGTGATGTTGTAGGTTATATTAGTGCTTGTATAGTGGCAGTGTACACTTGTCCCTTATTGTAAAAGTGAGTGCACAAATGTCCCTGACCCTGTGATTAGGGGCTTCTTTGTGCCACTTTAAACTTCTTGTTTGTGTTTATTCTGCTGTTTATTTTTGAAAGTGCTAAGGATATTGGATGTGAACTGGCGGAGTTTTTTGCCAAGGCCGCTTTTTAGTTGTGAACTTATCCTGCAAATAAAAAACCCTCACACAACTCCATGGACAGAAAAGTAAAAAGGTTTTGACTCTTAGGGGGACATGTATAAAGATCGGCGCGTCGAAGCACCTGTTTTCACAGGTTTTTCCATGAAAACTGCGCCTGATGCATGTCGGTGCCGAAGTGCGCTCATACATGCGGGGCAAACTTCGAGACCTCCGACAGACAAACCACATTGAAATAGGTCTGCCTGTCGGAGCTTTAATGCGCCTTACTTTGCCGAACCGGATTCATACATGTGTCGATGTTTTCGAATGTGGTGCGTCCCTCCCCAGGACGTCCACAACACGCCCCTTTATGTTAGGCGCATTAGAAATTTGCAAAGCTTTCGCCTAATGCACCTAACACATAGGGGAGGTGCGTCCGACAGTGGAGCCGGCACAGAGAGGCGCATTATACGCCAGAAAATTGGTGAAAACGCCGATCATACATGTCCTCCTTAGAATACAGTAACATAAAAACATGGGGCAACATGTTTGAATGGGGCTGCACCATTTTTTTGCCGTATCTTGTGCCAGACAACTGTCGTAGCCCTGTTCTATAGATGTACGGCACGGCACTTTTGACTGCGCCAAAGATATGCATCAATGATGTGATATGTGCCAAAGGTATGCTATGCTATGCATAGCAAACAACATGCCAGATTTATGAACCCACATACAACAGGTTCATGCTTACTGTCGCATACTACACTCCTTTATATCGATTTAGAACTGGTGTGTCGGTGCCAAGTTTCATCCATGCCACCAGGGGTGTAACTTTGGTTCAAAAAGTGGGTGGGGACCAATTTTCCCTCTCATCCCCTATCTTCCTATCCCTCCCTCCCTTCTTTACTCTCCTTCCCTTACACTTCCCCTCCTCTCCCTGCAGTGAAATGGCCCCCTCTAACCCAGCTAGGAGGTCTGAGGGAGTGCTGTGAGCTCCCCAGCAGGTCCAGGCAAAGTCCTTATGGCAAACACTTTTGGTGCAATCCGTAAGGTTGTGAGTGGCTCTCTAATTTCTGAAGTTTAGAGCTGGACTGTGACTAAAAAGCAGCCCTGGCAATGAAACCGAACCACCCCACCTATAATATGTCCCCCTCTAGATGGAAATAAAAAGTGTTGTGCAATCCAGCAAATTTCACTTAACCCCTCCCATCCCCCCATCACTACTGCATTAAATTTGTTATACACACAACAGAAAGAGGAAAATAAAAGAACCCAATCTCACTGTATCCCTAGGAATCACTTCTGTCACATACTGTACCCCAAAATTTTATTGCATTCCATACACCAGATATGACATCACTCACTGCACCCCAGACATTATGTAACACATGGCGGACACAGAAATTACATTACTAACTGCACCTTAGAAATGAATTGCACATTGTACTCAAGAAATAATATAATTCATTATACCCCAAAAATGTATTATATTACACACTGAACCCTAGAAATGAATTATATTATTCACCGTATCCCAGAGATTACATTAACTCCTTAACGACCGCCCGCCGACTTTTGACGTCGGCTGGTGCAGGTCGTTCGTCTACAGAGACGTCTCTTGACACAGCCCTAACCCCAGAGCATCCCCAGCGAATATGCTAATAAATTAACAAGAGTAAAAAAAAAAAAAGGAAAACAGTTCTCCCTTCAAGGAATTAAAAAAAAAAAGGTAAAAAACTGAAAAAGTGTAAAAAAAAAAAGAATAAAAAATAAATAACAAAATAAAAATAAATATTTAATAAAAATAATTGTGCATATATTACACACAAAAAAAACCTACACATATTAGGTAGCCACACAACCGTAATAACCTGTAGAATTAATCTAACAAGTTATTAAGTGTGAAATATGAATGGTGTAAAAAAAATTCTGCAATTATTTATAAGTGAATTTAAACTATTCCCCCATAAAGTGCAACTTGTCTCGAATAAAACAAGGCCTCATACAACTGTGTCATTGAAAAAATAAAAAAGTTACAATTGTTGAAACACAAGGAGGCAAAAACTAAAAAAAGTTCTGGTCATTAACTACTTTCATGTGTTGGGTTTAAGGGGTTAAACTGTAACCAGGGATTACATTACACATTGTACCCCAGAGATTACATTACACCATATCCCAGAGATTACATTACACTTTATACACCAGAGATTACATTACACCATATCCCAGAGATTACATTACACATTGTACCCCAGAGATTACATTACACCATATCTCAGAGATTACTTTACTCGCTGTACCCCAGAGATTACATTACACATTGTACCCCAGCGATTACATTACACCATATCCAAGAGATGACATTACACTGTACGCCAGAGATTACATTACTCACTCTACCCCAGAGATTACATAACATTACTCACTGCACCCCAGAGATTACTACATTACCCCCTGTACCCCAGAGATTAGATTAAACATCATACCCCAGAGATTACTATATTACACATTGTCCCCCAGAGATTACATTACATTATTCATTGTACCCCAGAGATTACATTACACACTGTACAACAGATATTACATTACACTGTACCCCAGAGAATATATCACACCATACCCAAGAAATTACATTAAACTGCACCCCAGAGGTTACATTACACACCATACTCCAGAGATTACTACATTACACACCATACACCAGATATTACACTACTCACTGTACCCTAGAGATTACTACATTATACACTGTACCCCAGAGATCAGTTTTCAGACTGTACCCCAGATATTACTGCATTATTCACCATACCCCAGAGATTACTACATTACACCCTGTACAACAGAGATTATTTTACACCATAGCCCAGAGATTATTACATTATACACTGTACCCCAGAGACTATCTACAATAGACAAGTTACCCCAGAAATTTTGTATATATATATATATATATATATATATATATATATATATATATATATACACACACACATATATTGAACACATACACTACACTCTCGGGGTGGGCTCACATGACGGTTTTTCGTCACTGACAGTGTCGTTTGCTTGTTGGAAATTCGGCACTTGCAAACACAGAATTCTGGTGAGCAAACAACCCATACTGCCCAAGGCAGATTTCTCCCTCCTATCCTTTAGTGCTGTCAGTGCATAAAACACCTTGAAGAATTCTTTGTAGGCGCTGACAGTATGCGGCGAAAATACTCAAGTAAAATCAGTGTCATCTAAACGACGACACTGATTCTACATAGGGTATAATGTAAATCAGTTTCCTGTCGGATTGGACGGCAGTTCTGAGACAGACACAGCACTGAATTCACCCCAGAATCAGCATTCATATCTTCTGCATGAATGTACCCACGGTATGTTCACACGGCATATAGTGGGGCGTACTGTGCGCTCTGTTATATGCCGGGTGTTTTAGCAGTATGTGTTGACCAGTCCACACTTCTAAAATGCTGCGGGGCCAGCTCCATTCACTTTCATTTCCGTGGCGCGAAAGTGCGGGAAGACGTGACATGGCTAGACACATGGCTGTACAGTATATACACATCTCACATATACAGTACATACCCTACTCACATGCACACACAAGCCTAGCACCTTTTGTCCCCTCCTTACCTGTCTCAGGTAGTCTGGTGAAGTTGGCATTCAGCAAGAGCTTCTCTTCTTCTCTGATGATGGCTGAGCATAGGGGAAGTGGTATACAATAGGAGGGAAAGATACAGCCCCAGATACAGAGTGTGCTGGACTGGTGAAGCAGCCCCTGCTGACTCCTGCTCTACCAATCAGTGATGCTCTCACTCTGCGCTGACACTTGAGGCTGCTGCCTACTCTGTCCCCCCAAGATGCACAGAAATATAGGAGGAAAAGGGTTAACTTCTTCCTCCTCTGTGCTCTTCTCTCCCCATTTACCGTATTTTCTTGCTTTCATATGATTATTTTTTATTGAAGTGGCTAAAAAGTGGGGGGACTGTCCCCCACCCAGAAAAAAGTGGGGGGACCAGTCCCCTCCGTACTCCTCTAAAGTTACACCTATGCATGCCACCCTTGATTTTTTTTTTTAAGTGGTGATTATGATTTATGCGTGTGAGGTGGGGACTAAAAAAAAGGCATGGTGTTAGTTATAAAACAGGGTGGTAAGTAACTATATTCACACTTAGAAGTGATTCCATCTCTTTTTCGATACGGTACTGCTGTAGTCTTGTACCATATTAGAAAGAATTACCCAGATGAAACTGCATTAGAGTAAATGAATTCTAGTGTATTCAATTCTTTTCTCTGTAAAGTGACTTCATTTTATGGTTCAGATAACGCACCTACAGCAATAAAAAGTAAAGACTGAGTAGACAGAGTTGTAAATTACTTAATGATGACTTTATTTGGCATCATAGTGTTCCTGTGTAGAAATGGGATAGGCTGAGCCTTTTGACATTGCCATTCTACTAAACCATGTATGTTTCACACAGACATTCTATCAGTAAGTCACCTTGCCATTTTGCAGGCAAAGATACACAAGTCTTTAATTGTAACTATTGATCTTTCTTTTAAGGCAGAGCTCTCTATACAATGTTAGGCCTCCAGCTGTGTATAGAACTAAATATCACTGACAGATGCTCAATGACTCTTAAAAATGCAATGAGCTCTAATCAAGAGAGCTGTCATTAAACACGAGTGGCTCTACAAACACAAATTAACACCAATATATCCTAACAAAGATAAACAGACCAAATAACGGTGAGCTTATACAAAACCAAATGAGATGGAGCTATTATAGATTCTTTCAATGTCATAAGACTCAAAATGTACATAAAAAACATAAAAGATGACATTTTACCGAAGGTGTCTCTTAAGGTACAAATTAATTACATAGAGCCTTATATAAGGCTACTATCTAGCAGTGGCACTGTCTTTGTTGTCTATAGCAACCAATCAGAGTTCTGCTCTTATTTCATATAAAGTGCTGAACAAATAATAGCTGAGCTCTGATAGTCTTACTGCTAAGTTTTCATACATAAGGCCCATAGTCACTAACCTGAATCAGAAGTGAGGTATTGCAAAGGTTACCCCTTTACATAGCCTTACAAGGGTTTTTCTAAGATCTCTAAGTGTGTGTTCACACGGCGTGTTGGATCCATTTTTGGAACCGTTTTTAGATGAGTGTCTGGATCAGTGTTTCGGACCCAAAACAGACCAAAATACGCATCTAACAATGTGCATCCTCTTTCTGATGCATCTTTCGGATCTGTTCAAAGAATTGGCATGTCAATTCTTGATCCGTTTGACACAGCAGACACCCTATTTAAAACCATGGGGTGCGTTTTTGCTGCAGCAAAAATGTATCCAAATACACACCTGCATGTTAGATACGTGTTGGATTCAATTTACGCAGCACCTTTGCATATTTCAGGTCCAAAACAGATCCAAAAAACAGATCGAACACGCTGTCTGAACATACCCTGTCTGAACATACCCTAAGTGTTGATGGCCTATCCTCAGAATATGCAAGTATTTACTTAATAGGATTGTCAAAAGATCCAGCTCGAAAAGTGAATGGATGCCTTAATCTATGGGCCACATGTATGAAAACTGTCTAGGTTGTGAACATACTGTCTAGGTTGTGCTTCAGGATCACAGTATAAGTCCTTCAGGCATTGAGACAGAGGCAGTTGTAAGGTGCAAACAGTCCGTATGTTTATTTGCAGAAAACAAATGTATGGCAATGACATGCACAGCCTTAAATGTAAACAACAAAACTCTTGCTTGTCTGAGCACTTACTAAACATAGGTGTAGTTCCCTCACTAACACCTTGTGAGCAATGTGGACTTGGTGTAGCAAACACTGGCCTCCTCCAGTGTAAACACTTCCAGCCCAAATGGTAGACTGGAGTTGCAGCTGACACCCAGTCAGCTTACCTTCTGACCTTAAATAGGCCAGTTAAATCCTGGCATGGAACATGGGGAGTAAGCACCCACCCTACTCTCTGCTTACTCCCAATGAAAAGCCGACCCAGGATGGCTGGAAGCCATACTAAAGACTACAATAAATGTGTGTCAACAGCCTGATGACATTGACACATATCTAGCTGGTTTTCCACTTCACCAAGGCTCCATAACTTGGTGACATGTTTCTGGACTCCTCCAGGTATATGTCCAGAACCTAGCTGGGATATAGACACCATTGCAGATCTTCCCGGCTGCTGCCTTAAAAGGTCTACAACTCACTTTGTTGCCCATAGCAACCAATCAGAGCTCCCCTTTCATTTTTCCAGAGCACTATATGAAATGAAAGGGGCACTCTGATTTGTTATTATGGGCAACATAGTGGGTTTCAGACCTAGACCGTTTTCATACATGTGGCCCTATGTCTCCACAGCAAAGTTAAAATATTGTCAGAAATCCGACAGTATTTTAATTTTACCGCAGCGCTGTTTTTTTACATATAAAACCACCGTCGGATTTCGGATTCCCAGAGAACCAGTACATAGGCTGCATGGGAATCCGACAATAATCCGGCAGAAGACAGAACATGTTCTATCTTCCTCTGGACGGTTGGTGGCTTCCGTAGAAAATCCGTTCTATGTACGGATTTTCTATTGAGGGCTACACAGCACTGGGTATAGTCAGATTTTCGGCGGATTCAAAATACTGAATGCGCTGAAAATCCAACGAGAATCCATTGCTGTGCAGACATAGCCTTAGTGTAGCATGTACGATCCCAAAGCTCAAAGTTAATTATAGTAGTACTTTTAATATTAAGATAATAACATCTAAAGTTTTATTATTTTATTATCTTAACATTAATCCCTTCAGGACGAAGCTATCTTTGGATTTTGGGTTTTCATTTCCCATTCTGCCTAAATAAATAATAGGACTTGTTTTTTTCAATACCAAATTTACTTTTTAATGATACCATTGACTGTACCATATAATATACTGGGAAACCCCCCCAAAAAATCCTTGTTGGGTGGAATGTCAAACCCTATACCACCTCCCCCCGCATTTTTGTGGGGAATCCTTTGTTCACTGTTCCGTATAAGTGACATGTTATTTGTATTCTTTTTATTAACCCCTTAAGCCGAACGCCTGAAAAGTAGTTAAACGGGTGTTATCGTTTCATTAAATGGTCTTCAGAATAAGGGGACAGTGAAAACAAGCAACTTTGCAATTGGATGTCATTAGCAAAGCTGCCTTGTTCTCACAGTGTCCCTTATCTTGTGTTTTTATTTACACTGATATCCAGTGTGGGTCTAATCCCTCCTGATCCCTCCTCCTTGCATTTCACTAGCTGAGAGCAACATTTACATTCTGTACAGCCCCTGGGTCGATTCAAGGGCTGTACAGAATGACTCAGAGTTAGGGGCCGTAGCATTTTTCTGTCTCCACACCTAGCAGAAACAGACTTCAGCAGATTGTACAATGAGAAAACATGACAGTTTTGACCCTGTGCCTAACTCTCCTGCATACACGCAGGTCTGTGACTTCTTAGAAAGCTGTAATACATCTCCAGCTGTGAGAGGATATCAGTGCTCAGATTAGATTGAATGCAGCCTGTGGTATGTATACAGCTCTTATAAAATAAGACTGCATAGGGAAAGACACAGTGACATGTGGACTCAGAGGGGAGGGTGAGTCTCAGGCCAGCAGTGAAGGGGGGATGATGTCATCCAGCTGGGAGGGGAAGAAACACCCCTGCATTCACAGAGCTGGGAAGCTAAGAGAAGTGTGAATGAGCCGAAGTAAGGAAGCGATACATCCCCTTTAATGACCAGAATTTTTTTTTAGTTTTTGCCTCCTTGCGTTTAAACAGTTATAACTTTTTTATTTTTTCAATGACGCAGTTGTATGAGGTCTCTTTTTATTCGAGACAAGTTGTACTTTATGGGGGAATAGTTTAAGTACACTTATAAATAATTGCAGTATTTTTTTTTATTTAAAAAAAAAAGATTTTTTTTTTTTTTTTACACCATTCAGATTTCACACTTAATAACTTGTTAGATTAATTCTACAGGTTATTACGGTCGTGTGGATACCAAATATGTGTAGGTTTATTTTGTGCGTGTAATTTATGTACAATTATTTTTTATTAAATATTTTTTTTATTTTATTATTTATTTTTTTATTCTTTTTTTTACACTTTTTATGTTTTTTTTTGTACTTTATTTTTTGACTCCCATGAAGGGAGAACTGTTTAACATTTTTTGAAATTTTTCTTTTACACTTATTAATGTATTAGCATATTCATATATGCTAATACATGCTAATCTGTGTCAGTTTGACACAGGCAGTGATTAGGACAGCACACAGTGCTTCCTAATCACTGGCTTCATACACAAACAGCTCTGGGGCCACGCTAGGTCCCCAGAGCTGACTTTGCAGCCGGTCCCTGATCACCCGACAGAGCAGGGGAACCCTTTGATTGCGCTGCGTAACGCACCGCCGCAAACGAAGGGTTAAAGCACTGGTTTACTCCGATGCCTGCAGGACATGCTCTGGGATCGGGGCTGTGTAGTATAGCGCAATTGCGGCGCCGGGCGCCTTAAACTCCGATGTCTGCAGCGACGTCAAAAGACCCCCCTCATGACCCGGCGTGCCGGCCGTGAGGTGAGCGTGGGGGGGGGGGGCAGAGTTGAGCGCGGCGTGCGGGGAGGCGCCAGCTTATAAGCTGCGCCCCGCGCCGCGCGGGAGCAGACGCGCAAGAGGAGGCCCTGTGAAGCAGTCCCTGCGCGTGTCAGCTCCCATAGAGTTTTACAGGAGTGAGTTTAGGATGGCGGACAGCGTGGAGGCGCTCCTGGCCAGGCTGAGGAGCGCAAGCAGGAGAGCGTGGTCCAGCATGGCTGGAGGAACAGGTGTGGGGGGCGCTGTGAGAGAGGGGGGGCGCGGGGCGCTCACCAACTGTCATGGATGCCGGGGCGTCCTCGGTGCCCGACAACCCCCTGGGACCTGTGGTGCAGACCAGGCGCAGAACATGCCCTCCAGAGCGGCTTAGTCCTGATGCGACCCCCAGGGCCCGGGCACGCCGGCGGAGCCCCTCCGGGGACCCTCCGGGACGGACGGTGCGGCCTTCTGGGCAGTCGCACGTCATTCGTCCCGGGAGGAATCCATCCAGGCGGACGGGCCCAGCGGAGCACAGCAGGCATCGCTCCAGCTCGGGGGCAGTGCAGGCTGGGGTTCCTGACGTCAGGGACGTAGCGGCAGCGACGGGCTCTCGTGGCGACACTCCGGTCCGGTGGCCCGCCAGGGTGCATGGACTGGAGATGGACGATGTGGAGGCGGAGCCGTCATGGTCGAGACAGGAACCAGAGGATTCGTGGGCAGACGGCTCAACTGGGCTGGGGCCTGCAGCACTGGGGGGCCCACCTGGGGGCCCTGCTACGAGGGATTACGGTCGGAGGGTCCATTCGGAGGTTCATCTGGTCCGGGGCGCAGCGGCGATCGATGGACAGCCAGCAAGCCAGGGAGGACGGTCAACGAGGGATCGGGCAGCGCGGCTGGCGGGATCAAAGCTCCCGTGCAGCCAGGTGAGTTTGGTTCCATGTCTTGTCTGTTACCGTCGGGGCAGGCGTCGCTGGGAGCAGCAGGGGTGGGGCATCCGACGGGTGAGTGTACTACGGATTGGCGGGAATTGGCGCTTAGCTTGAGGGAGGTGTTAATGCGCTTTCAGGGGGCGGGGGGACCAGCGGGGCCGGTGATCCCGCTGTCGGCGTGGGGTTCAATGGGCTTAGGGTCTGGAGTGGTGTTACCCTCCCCATTGGGTGTGGGTGAGTTGACCGTGGATGGGCCTAGGGGAGGGAATGCCGGAGTTACGGTGTCTGTGCAGACAGAGCAGGATACGGTGGATAGAGTTCGGCTGAATGATAGAGCTAGGGGGAGGTCTACGTTTGTTTCGAGGGCCCTTTGGGCGCTCACTTAAAGAAGGAGGTAAGAGAGAAAATCTTGCAGGACGAGTACGTCGAGATTTTTTCTCTCCTACCTCTGGAGAAGTTCAATCTACCAAAAGGGAAGAGGGACGAAAGTAAAAAGGAGGAAGAGGAAAAGCGGAGGTGGTGGCTGATTCCACAGACCTTCCAAAATTGGATGCAGGCGTTTGCCATTCTGGTGAGCATTATTGGGGAAAAAGCGGCAGAAAATTGTTTGGCGCTATTTTGTTATTTGGACTCGATAGCAGAGGCGCAGCGGGTGTACGGGGGGGCAGGCGTGGCTCCACTATGACGAACAATTTCATCATTGGAAGGCGGTCCGGCCATCCATTGGAAGGACATCGGGTTGTGGTTGAGGGTGATGGCCTCTATGCGGTATGGGGAGCCCTTTCAAGGGGGACCTGGCAGCTTCAGGCAGCAGGTGGGTGCCGGGTTGTTTGGGGGCAGTTCCCAGCAGGAAGCCAAGGTCGGGGCTGCTGGCAGTTCAATGATAGTCACTGTAGATTTGGGACAGGCTGCTGATTCAGGCATGCCTGCTCGGTGTGCAGCGCCACTTCCCATGGGGCTTCCCGGTGTTTGCGGAAGGGAAAAGGTAGGGGATCAGGTAATCAGCAGGGGGGCGACTCCGGTGAGTCTAGTCGCGATGGAACCTTACTTAAGTAGATATCCGGGTGGGGAGGTGGCCAGTTTGTTGCGGGAGGGGTTTGGTGTGGGCTTTAAAATACCAGCACCAAGGCATAAGGTTCCGTTTTTGACCAGAAATTTGAAATCCGCTCACCTCCATCCGGATGTGGTGTCGGAAAAATTAGCTAAGGAAGTATCATTGGGCAGGATGGCGGGCCCATTCAGGACCCTCCCGGTGCCTGATTTGGTGGTCTCTCCCTTGGGAGTGGTGCCCAAAAAGGAGCCGAATAAATTTCGGCTTATTCATCACCTCTCGTTCCCTAAGAGCCTGTCGGTGAACTTTGAACTTTGTTCCGTGGTTTATACCTCTTTTGATGCGGCGCTGCGCTGGGTGAGGGTATACGGAAATGGCGCGCTCATGGCAAAAACCGATATCGAAACCGCGTTTCGGTTACTACTGGTTCACCCAGATAGTGTGAAGCTGATGGATTGTTGTTGGGAGGGGGAGTTTTTTGTCGATCGGTGCCTACCTATGGGGTGCTCAATCTCTTGTTTCTACTTCGAGGCGTTTAGTTCCTTTTTGGAATGGGTGGTGCGAGATGTCTCTGGATTGCCATCTGTCAACCATTATCGGGATGACTTTTTGTGCATTGGCCCAGCGGACTCAGACGTATGCGGGTCGCTGTTGGCATCAATGCAGTGGGTGGCAGGTCATTTTGGGGTTCCGTTGGCGCCGGACAAGACGGAAGGGCCGACGACCACGATTAATTTTTTAGGGATTCGGATTAACTAGGTTACAATGGAATGCTCATTACCAGAGGACAAGCTGCAGGACATGAAAAGGGAAGTTGGGCATTTGTTGGGTTGTAAGAAAGTGTCGCTTAGGGACCTGCAGTCCTTACTGGGCAAGCTAAATTTTGCTTGCAGGATAATGCCGATGGGGAGGGTGTTTTCGCGGCGGATGGCGCAGGCGACGGCGGGGGTAAAGGCGCCTCACTACTTCATTAGGTTGCCGGCTGGAATGAAGGAAGATTTGAAGGTTTGGGACTCCTTTTTAGCGCAATACAATGGGCGCACTATCATTTTGGACAAGGATGTGGACATTGAGGACCTTTACGGATATGGCAGGGAGTGTGGGGTTTGGTGCTTACTGTCGGGGGGCATGGTGCGCGGGGGCGCTGGCCGGCGGCATGGGTTTAGGGAGGCCTGATTAGGAATCTGGTTTTGTTGGAATTGTTTCCGATAGTTTTGGCAGTCGAGTTATGGGGCGAGCGCTTTGAGGACAAAAAGGTTCAGTTCAATTGTGATAATATGGGGGTGGTTCAGGCCATTAATTCTTTATCGGCCTCTTCTCCCCTGGTGTTAAGTTTGTTGCGGCATTTTGTGCTACGGTGTTTGGAGTTGAACGCGTGGGTGGTGGCGCGGCATGTACCAGGTATTAAAAATGACTTAGCCGATGCCTTATCTCATTCGCAGTGGGAGCGATTTCGGGAGCTGGCTCCGGATGCAGCAGCGGAGGGGGTGGAGTGCCCCGAGAGGATGTGGACCTTGGTTTCGGTACCGCCCAGCGTTTGTTCAGGTCCTCCTTAGCCAAGGGTACTTGGGAATCGTATACAAGGTCATGGGCATTGTGGGAACATTGGTTGTTGGGTCTGGGCCCTATAGCCACGACTGAGGATAGGGTGGCAGCTCTCTTCAGCTTTATTGGACACGCTGCAAACGAGCGATGGTCCGTTTCGAGGGTTTCGCGCTTTGTAGCGGGGTTGGCCTTTGGTTTTAAAGCAAGGGGGATGGTTGATGTGACTAAGGCTTTTGGGGTGGTTCAAGCTCTAAAAGGTTATCGAAGGGGCGTGGCTACGGGTGATTGTCGTTGCCCGGTTGTTTTTCCACTGTTGGAACGGTTGGGGACCGTATTGGGGGGAGTATTCACATCTGTTTTTGAGGTGGTGTTATTTCAGTTGGCTTTCTCGTTAGCCTTTTTTGGTGCGTTGAGAGTAGAGGAATTGGTTTGTCCAAGTAAGAAGGTGGCTGGGGGTTTGAGGTCGGAGGATGTGTCCTGCGCGGCAGGGAGTCTGGTTATTCAGTTGAGAAGGTCAAAAACAGACCAGTTGGGTAAGGGCAAGGTTTTGAGGTTGGGGGAGGTTGTGGGGGCAGAGATGTGCCCCGTTCGTTGCTTCTGGGATTATCGGCGGTTGCGGGTCGGGGGACCTGGCCCCCTGTTAGTGCACGGAGATGGCAGTTTTTTGTCCCGTTTTCAATTTACAACAGTTTTTCGCCGTTGTCTGGGGGTTTTGGGCTTGGATCCAGCTCAGTTTGCTCCGCATTCTTTCAGGATAGGTGCCACTACGGAGGCTTTGGGGTGGGGGTTAGATGCCGACTCGGTTAAAAAAATAGGGAGATGGGAGTCGGTGAGTTACAAGATTTACATTCGTCCGCACCTGGCTCAGGGCGGGTCGTAAACAAGGGGGGGGGGGGAGCGATAGTTCAGGTTTTTGTGTGTCAAGCATGTTCACCCGCCCCCCCCTTCCCAGTCCCCTGTGTTGCTGTTTGGGCCCGGGTTGCCCCGGGCTTATGTTGGTGGTTGTGTTTTATTCTTTATTGCAGGACGCCGGATTGTCTGGATTTATGGCCACTCCTTTGTGCATTAGGGCACGGAACGAGCGGCTCTTTGGCCTAGCGGTTGGGGATTCCGGAGGAATTGGCTGTGGTTCGGTGGATCGGCAAGAGAGGCCTCAGATGGAGACAGATCCTTCCGGATTTTCAGCAATTCGCTGCCTGGGATAGGCCCCCGGATCTGGTGGTGTTGCATGCCGGGGGCAACGATCTAGGGCTGCGCCCCATTAGGGAATTAATTCGGGATATGCGTTATGATATCCTGCGACTGTGGGCTTTGTACCTGGGTATGGTTATTTTGTGGTCCGATATAGTGCGTAGATTGTTGTGGAGGCACGTGGAGTCGGTGGTGAGAATTGAAAGGGCAAGGATCAAGGTGAACAGGGCGGTGGCGTCTTTTGTGGCCAGGAACGGGGGTTTTGTGATACAGCATAGGGAGCTGGAATCAGGTGATGGGGATTTTTGGCGGAGGGATGGTGTCCACTTGAATGCGGTTGGCATGGATTTATGGTCCTCGGACATCCGGGAAGGTTTAGAGCGAGCATTGGGGCAGTGGGGGGCGTCACGCTCATGAGTTGTCATGGTCGCTAGCTTTGGCGGGTTGGGGTCCTTGGAGTCTGTGAAAGTA
This sequence comes from Phyllomedusa bahiana, assembly GCA_025379985.1. Lineage (NCBI taxonomy): Eukaryota > Metazoa > Chordata > Amphibia > Anura > Hylidae > Phyllomedusa > Phyllomedusa bahiana. The sequence continues at coordinate 36,160 of JAODAL010026687.1, read as the reverse complement.
GTTGGGGGAGTCAGGCTCAGCTTGGCTCCAAAATTGGTGGATGGAACGGCCTGGCGAAGGTTTGGGCTCCGCAGGGCATCGTCCTTGGGAGCAGTTTATGGATTGAGTAGAAGTCTGAGATGGCTTTGGGTGCCCTGAAGCCGGGGGTTTGACGGCTGGGGGCAAGAACATGGAAAAAGGTGGATGGTTTCGCCAGGCCCTGACGAAGCCAGGTGTGGAGAAACGCGCGTTGGGGTCTGTCTGTGCCTCCTCTGGGTGGGTATGCGCTCTTTCTATGGGTGATTATATGGTGATATATCATTGACTGTTTGTATATTTATGTGTATATTTGGTTATATACTATGTTACTTATTTGACATGATTATGCACCTTATGCATACCACCTAGTGTGGGGTTGTATCTTTGTGGCACCACCATTTTTAGCTATATGTGTTTGGTCTTTGTATTTTTGTGTTTTTACTATAGATTTGGAAATTAATAAAAAGTTTTGTACATATGTACTTTTGTATTTTTGGTAGTTTTTTATATATTGGTGCCCGGTAGGGCTTTGCATCTTGGCTCCAAGGACCTCAGCCCCAATTGGTTTCGGGGGTTCTGGCGAATGGGTATTGGGGATACTCATTCGCTTTCTGATTGCTGTTAATGTTTTGTATTGTTAATAACATGGCTGCTGTGGCCAAATATATCTAAGCCTAAGTCTGTGTCTTTTTTGGGGACGCTGGTATGGGTGGTGAGGTTTTGTTCAGGATTCATCAAAGGTTAGGCGCTGCATAGGGTCATGTGCAAATAGCATTACACTCAGAAATAAACGACACTTATGGTGAACATAGAAAACATTAACATAGCAGAGGTGTATGGACCTGCCAAAGAATTTGAAAATGTTTACTAGTTTTAAAAAGATAAAAATCTTTTTTTTTCTTCATCTTTTACATTTCTTTGCACCATTTTCTGAAATCATTCACTTTTTTTTTACTTTTTTCTCCGCTAGAGCTGTGTGGACAGTTTGGGCCACTTGTTTGAAAACTGTCTGGTCTAAAACTCTCTTTGATGCCCATAGAAACCAGTCAGAGCTCCCCTTTCATTTCATATAGTGCTCTGCAAAAATTAAAGGGGCGCTCTGATTGGTTCCTATGGGCAACAAGTGAGTTTTAGACCTAGCAAGTTTTCATACATGTGGCTCTTTGTTTTTGTGGGTTAAGTTCTAGATGTTTAGATGTTTTTGGTGCCAACTTGAAATCTATGTAACTTTTTGATCCTTTTTTATTCCACTTTTTTTGACCGAACCTCCCCCCTCCCCCACACACACAATTTAGGCACTATGCATTTTTTCTAGTGTTTAGTGTTTTTTTATTTTTAGTATTTTTTATATGTTTTAATATTTTTTACCTTAACATTTAGTCTCTCTAGAGGACTTGAACATGCAGTCCCTTGATCTCTGTTCTGATGCACTGCCATGTATAGGCATTTCATAATCTCCTTTTACACCCTGTCTACAGCAGGGTGTAATAGGTGTGAAAATACAGCAACTTCAGAGAGTTTATGTAAATAAAGTGTTTTTGTGCTGTGTCTGTGTTTTTTACCATTTATTTCCAGTGTTAGTAATAGTGATGTTTGATGGACGCCTCTATATGCTGGAGATTGGTGTAAGCCTTGGGTTGACGAAAAAAACCCCCACAGCTTGCTGACACCAAGCCGCAGGGCTTGTAACAGGGAGACATCTGCCAGACACCACTATTACTAACCCTGGAAAAATAGTGGTTAAAAATACCGTGAAACCACAGAAAACACTATATTTAAATAAACAGCCCCCAACAACATCCCTCATTGACCATTTTAGTAAAGAAATGGATCCAACATGCATCCGGCGTAATCCAGAGAGGAAACCTGTAAAATACTGAAACACTAATCAGCATTTGGCTGACGTCCATCTATAATGCCTCAGGCAGCATGGATACTGACTATGGGCCTATAGTTAGGTAGAACCACCTTATAGATAGGCAGTCCCTGAAATTAGGGACTTCAAGTAGATGGGTTGGCAAGCAAGGGCCCAGGTAATTAGGCAGGCAAGCAATAGGTATATAGGTAAACTGGCAAAGACCCAGGTAGGTAGGTATATCCTAGGTAGATAGGTAGGTCCCAAGCAGGTTGGTGGGTAGTTCCAAGGTAAGTAGGTAGGTAGACCCTAGGTAGTTAGGCCCCCAGGTAAGTAGGTTTTTAGGCCGCAGATAGGTAGGCAGTAGATAGGCCCCAGGTAGGTACACAGCAGTTAGGCCCGAGATATTTAGGTAGATTACTGCCAGATAGATAGATTGCCCCCAGGTAGGTAGGTAGATTACCCCAGGTAGGTATATTTGCCCACAGGTAGTTAGATTGCCCCCAAGTAGGTAGGGAGATTGCTCCCAGGTAGTTAGATTGCCCCAGGTAAGTATATGTTACCCAAGGTAATTAGATTGCCCATAGGTAGGTAGATTTTCCCCAGGCAGTAGGTAGATTGCCCCAGGTAGTAGGTGGATGGCCCCAGGTAGTTAGATTGCCACCAGGTAGGTAGATTTCCCCCAGGTAGTTAAATTGGCATTGGTACATCTGATGACCATGTGGTCCGGCATATCTTGAATAAACATTGAGATATCCTGTTAAGCTACCCTGAATTACAAATGGTTTTGCCTCCTCGAGTACAGATTACATACAGGAAAGGCAGGTCATTGAAAGACAGACTGATTTTTTGCTGCTGATTTCTGTAGCGCAATTTATATCCAAGGGTTAATTAAGCATGTTTGTGCTTTTGTAGTCAGTAAAATAAAAGGTGTTTTTAAACGCCAAAGACGAGTAAATTTTTCCTGGTGATTTCTGTAGCATAATTTATATCCAAGGGTTAATTAAGCGTATTTGTGCTTTTGTAGTCAGTAAAATAAACGGTTTTTTTAAACGCCAAAGACGAGTAAACTTTTCCTGGTGACTTCTGTAGCATAATTTATATCCAAGGGTTAATTAAGCCTGTTTGTGCTTTTGTAGTCAGTAAAATAAACTGTGTTTTTAAACGGCAAAGACGAGTAAATTTTTCCTGGTGATTTCTGTAGCATAATTTATATCCCAGGGTTAATTAAATGTGTTTGTGCTTTTGTAGTCAGTAAAATACTCAGCGTTTTTACACGCCACATACCAGTTTTTTCTGGTGATTTCTGTAGCGCAATTTATATCCATGGGTTAATTAAGCATGTTTGTGCTTTTGTAGTCAGTAAAATAAATGGTGTTTTTTTAAACTCCAAAGACGAGTAAATTTTTCCTGGTGATTTCTGTAGCATAATTTATATCCAAGGGTTAATTAAGCGTATTTGTGCTTTTGTAGTTAGTAAAATAAACGGTGTTTTTAAACGCCAAAAACGAGTAAACTTTTACTGGTGACTTCTGTAGCATAATTTATATCCAAGGGTTAATTAAGCCTGTTTGTGCTTTTGTAGTCAGTAAAATAAACAGTGTTTTTAAATGCCACATACCAGTTAATTTTTTCCTGGTGATTTCTGTAGTGCAATTTATATCCAATGGTTAGTTAAGTATGTTTGTGCTTTTGTAGTCAGTAAAATAAACTGTGTTTTTTAAACGCCAAAGATGAGTAAATTTTTCCTGGTGATTTCTGTAGCATAATTTATATCCAAGGGTTAATTAAGCATGTTTGTGCTTTTGTAGTCAGTAAAATAAACTGTGTTTTTAAACGCCAAAGACGAGTAAATTTTTCCTGGTGATTTCTGTAGCATAATTTATATCCAAGGGTTAATTAAGTGTATCCAATGGTTAGTTAAGTATGTTTGTGCTTTTGTAGTCAGTAAAATACTCAGCGTTTTTACACGCCACATACCTGTTAATTTTTTCCTGGTGATTTCTGTAGCGCAATTTATATCCAAGGGTTACCCAAGCCTGTTAGTGGGTTCATTTGGAGTCAAATACAGGTTGTGTACAGTATTTATCATATACAGATATCTTCATTAAACAAAGTTTATACATTTTTGATCAAACAGTATGTCAGACAGAGGGGTGGCAGGCTCTTCACATGCGAGTGGCAGTGGCACAAACATTCCTGGAGCAGGCACAGGTCGCAGCACAGCAAGGGGACGTCACAGCAGGGGTCACTCGATGAGGCCAGAACTGCCGGTGTCATCTAGCGGCCGTGTGTTGACCAGCAACCCAAGGGTTCTTGATTGGTTGACTAGGTCATCCACTTCCTCCCAGATGACATCTGACAACCCCAGCCAAGAGTCGGTGGGAACGTCAGACACAACCCATAATTGGCATGGTCTGGGAGTGGGTCAGCGGCCCTCACCTGTCCTCAACCCGCCTCTGTCCCATCTGTTTCCCTCAGCCAGAAACCTACAATGTGGTCTGGGCTCAGCACCACTATACAGCGAGGATGAACAATTTGAGGAGGGCAGTCAGCAGCTACTTGGCAGCGAAGAAATGGGACCTATATCCCCTGCTTCTTGCAGTAGGTGGAAAAGTATGGATGTGGAGAGTGGCATGGGAGGTCATGTTGTGAGGGGTCAGCCTCTGCATACCACGACCGTTGAGGAGGACAGCAGTGAAGATCCAACAATGATCGATGATGATGTAGCCGACGGCACTTGGGAGCCGGGTGAAGCAAGGGCTTTATCATCGTCAGGAGAAGAGGGTTTCAGCTTGCGCGTCAGGCAACAGCACAGCCAGAAAGTGGGTAGTGTGGCGGTGAGTCAGCATTGTAGCAGCAGTGTGAGGTCGGGAGCCAAACGGCCACGGGGTAGAAAACCTGGCCTGGGAGAAATGTGGCTCAGATTTTGTGGTCCATCCTGCCGCCGCAGCAACAGCAGCAGCAGCGGCCAGTGGCACGCATGCCATTGCAGCCAGTCAAGGCTCCACCACCTCTGCAGAAGGGAGCTGTTTCTCTTTGCCATCATCTCCCGGTCCAGATGCTCCTGCTTCTCGCTACTCATGGTGCCAGCAGTCGATCAACGAGGCGATTGCAAAGAGACAACAGTATGCGTTCAACCATCCTAAGGTGCAGAAGCTGACCGTGCTCCTGTACAAGTTGTTGGTACTCCAGTCCCTCCCTGTCCAAATGGTGGACTCTGCACCGTTCAGAGAACTAATAGCTTGTGCCGAGCCGAGATGGAGAGTTCCTAGCCGTAATTTATTTTCCAAAAAGGCAGTACCAGCCCTTCACAAATATGTACAACAGAAGGTGGGCCAGTCCTTGAGCTTATCGGTTTCTTCCAAGGTGCACGGCAGCGCGGACGTGTGGAGCTGTAACTACGGTCAGGGCCAGTACATGTCATTTATGGCCCCCTGGGTGAATGTGCTTCCTGCCCAGCCATACCAACAACTTGGACAGGAGACGCCGCTTTCTCCTCCACGTTGTCAAACTGCTGCTCCTGCGCCAATGTCCACCTCCTCCTCCTTCACCATCACCACCACCATCTCAGCCTCCACAAGTATTGCTCCATCATACCACATGTGTAGGGCACAGCAGTGTCACGCAGTTCTACACCTGGCTTGCCTCGGTGAACGAAGTCACACAGGGGAGGATCTGCTCCACATAATACAGCAAGAAATCGATGTGTGGCTTTCTCCGCGCCAACTGCAAATCGGAACCATGGTGTCTGTGCTGCACTGAGGAGGGATGGTCCATGCGACCTGCATGGCGCAAGTGTTTAATCTGGTTGTGAAAAGGTTCCTGAAGTGTTCCACCGATCTTCAGAACATTCTGAAAATGGCCAGGAAACTGTGCATGCACTTCATCCATTCCTACAAAGCCAGGCACACCCTCCTCAAGTTGCAGTGTCAGAACGGCCTCCCCCAACACATGCTGATATGTGATGTTTCCACCCGTTGGAATTCCAGCCTGCACATGTTGGACCGACTGTATGAACAGAGAAAGGCCATTAACAATTTTTTGATGATCCAGGTGGACAGGAGTACTCCCCTGTGCAACTTTGATGTCAGCCAGTGGCAGCTCATGCATGACACCTGCCGTTTGCTGAGGCCGTTTGAGGAGCCCACATTATTTGTCAGTCGCCAGGACTACGGGATGAATAACGGGCAATGAACGGATCTGAAAGTATCTATCAAGGGCAGTAAGCAAACTTAGTTACCATTGTTTCATGGTTATGATGGGATTGAACTGATCACGGTTTGCGGATTTTTTGCTGCCTTACATATTGGAGATAAGAATTTTTATGTTTAGGTGGTTTTAGCCTTAGTTTGGCACCTTTGTAATATATAGTAGGTATCTAGGGTTTAGTAGGGTCAGTCATCGAGAGTTGGGACCACCCTTGTTAGGGCGATTTTCCTACCTGACACCAGGGTATAGCAGGGATTGTACTGCATTTAATTCTGGTGCTGTGTTTGGTATTGGATTTGGACCCAATTATCTATCTGGTTTACATAGGTGTCTAGATCATTAGTTGTAAATTTTGTAAGGTGCTCAATTAAAATTTCTATGTTTTAATGCATATTAAGTAAAAGTTATATTTTAGATTAAGGGTTTTTTAGTTCTGTGATATTATATGTGTATTGAACTCTGGAAAATAGTGTTTATTCGGTTAAATTCTACACCCCTATAAAGCAGCATTCGTCAGCTACTTTCTGTTGGAACAACATTCATCACCCAGGCTCATCACAGCAGAGGACTGCATTGACAGTCTGTGTTGTTTTTGTCATAAATTAAGACCACAACTTTATATGACCTGCTTCCCTTGATGAACCCTCTCTGATAGAATATCTGGTTTGAGAGGGGGAAACGTATCAGAATTTATTTGTAGGTACATATTTTTATTTTGTTTATGATTAAATGCAGAGGAAGGAATTGTCTGGCCCAGGATTGGTAGGGAAAGTGCAGGGTCTCCGTATGGCCGAATGTAATTTTTGACAGGGCTGCCCTTTTCGGGGCAATAACCCTGTTTCTACTCACGTAATAGGAGGTGGATAGATTGAGAGTCAGGGTTAGAACCATATGTTTTATTGTTCTTTCCTTGAGCTCAGACTGGTGGGTCATAGACGTTTACCGGATTGAGAACTTGGTGGATCCGAAAAATCACGATGCAAGTAAATGTAAGTGCGCAAACCATTGTTTCTCATTCTTTGAGGTATATCGGTCATTCTAACTGTATCTCATTTTTGAGGTATATTGGTCATCCTGGATATTTCTGTAATTAGTCTACCTGATCTCCAGAGTAAAACTAATGTGTCACGTATACTGCACAGTGAATTGTTTAAAAATCATACAATGTGATTTTCTGGATTTGTTTCTAGATTCTGTCTCACAGTTGAAGTGTACCTACAATAAAAATTACAGACCACTCCATTTTGCAAAATCACCGAGTATCAAATACTTGTTTTCCCCACTGTAAGGTACTGCCAAACCTGGAAGAAATGAGGTGCTTTTTTTCCCCAGGATTCCTTTTAAAAAAAAAGAAACATTTTTAGTTAAAACTGAATAATATTGGAAACCATTTTAATTTTCACAGCCTACAATCTATAAAATCTGTGGGGTCAATATGCTCACTATACCCTGGATATATTCCTTACAGGGGTTTTGCCATGTAAAAAATTGACGTGAGAAACTTGCAAATTAAATAATAAACATTTTCACCATTCATCATCATTGAAAATTCTGTACCTTTTATATTTTAACTGGTCCCTCAGTGATCCATAGTGTACAGTTCATCTCTAGGTGATACAACCAGTGAAGAGAGCTCATCTGTCTTGCTGCACATGCTCAGACATCACCTTTCCTCTCAGGCAGCTACTATCAGTCTCTTACCTGCTTAGAAATCACACAGAGGAAGTCCCATCCTCTGTACTTCTTAGTAATTAGTCCAACAGTGCAAATAAATGTAAAAAAAAAACTTAATTCTGTATGTGCATTGAGACAAAAAAAATCCACATGTTTGGTTCCTGCAGGGATTTGAACCTAGAACCCCTATGCTGAAAGGAAGAAGTCCTAACCACTAAGCTGCATTGTAGCTACTCGCAGCTTTTTACATAAACAAACTTTTGTTTTACTAGAGTGAGCACACTGTGGGGAAAGGCATGCTGATGTCAGCTGACTGGGTCACATGATATGCAGTTCAAACAAATCATACTCACCTTTTAAGCAACTGAAAGTTGAAGCTGGATAAACCAGGCACAAAATGTCTTTGTGGCAAAACCCCTTTAAGGAGTGTAGCTTCCAAAATTATGTCTTTTGGGGGTGTTTATTAAGTTTTGGTACCCTACGGTGTCTGTAAGCCTATCGCGTCAAGGACCGCTTGCACTTTAGCCAGATGGGAATCCCAATCGGCGCTGTAGATCACCACATCATCTAGGTATGCGGCTGCGTAGTTTTTATGCGGCTGCAGGATGATGTCCATTAACCTCTGAAAGGTCGCCGGGGCCCCATGCAAACCAAAGGGAAGAACCACGTACTGGAAGTGTCCCTCTGGGGTGGAAAATGCCGTTTTCTCCTTGGCCTGATCTGTGAGGGGAACCTGCCAATACCCTTTGGTGAGGTCTAAGGTGGTCATATACCTCGCTGGTCCCAACCTCTCGATCAGCTCGTCGACCCTTGGCATGGGGTAGGCATCGAATTTGGAGACTTCATTTAACTTGCGGAAGTCATTACAAAACCGCAAGCTACCATCTGGTTTAGGAATAATCACGATGGGGCTGGACCACCCACTTTGGGACTTCTCTATTACCCCCAGGGCTAGCATTTTCCTCACCTCTTCTGATATGGCTTGCCTCTGGGCTTCCGGTACCCTGTAGGGTCTCAACCGCACCTTTTGTCCAGGCTCGGTGACAATGTCATGTTGGATGACATCTGTTCGGCCAGGCAGTTCAGAGAAGACCCCTCGGTTCCTCTGTAGGAACTCCCTGACCTCCTGTCTCTGGACCTCTGACAAGGACTCCGCGATACGGACGGGGGGTAACTCCTTGTTTGGGACTTCCCTGACTCCCCTTGCAGCCACCAGGCTTTCTCGGTCCTTCCAGGGTTTGATGAGGTTAATATGGTAAATTTGGTAGGGTTTTCTTTTCCCTGGCTGGAAAACCTTGTAATTCACCTCACTCACCCATTCACAGATCTCATAGGGGCCTTGCCACTTGGCTAGAAACTTGCTCTCTACGGTTGGTACAATACGAGCACCCTGTCCCCGGGCTGAAAAGACCTGACTCTTGCGGTCCTGTTGTAAACCCGGGCCTGGGCTTCCTGGGCCTGTAGCATGTTCTCCCTTACAATAGGCATCACTGCCGCGATCCTGTCCTGCATATCAGCTATATGCTCTATGACACCTCTGTAAGGGATTTCCTCTTGTTCCTAGGTTTCTCTGGCTATATCCAGGAGCCCTCGGGAATGTCTCCCATATAGCAGCTCGAATGGCGAGAACCCCGTGGATGCCTGTGGGACTTCCCGGATGGCGAACATAAGATAGTGCAACAGTTGGTCCCAATCCCTACCATCCTTGTCCACCACCTTTTTAACATTCCCTTTAAGGTTTTATTAAAGCGCTAGACCAGACCATCGGTCTGGGGATGGTACACGGAGGTGCGCAGGTGGGCAATCTTTAGCAGGCGGCATAGCTCTTTGGTTACCTTGGACATAAACGGGGTGCCCTGATCGGTCAGGATCTCCTTGGGGATCCCAGTACGGGTGAATAGCTGGAACAACTCCCTAGCTATCCCTTTAGAGGAGGTGTTTCTGAGGGGTACAGCCTCGGCTTAGCGGGTGGCGTAATCTAGTACGACCAGGATATGCTGGTGCCCTCTAGCCGATTTAGGGAGCGGACTGACCAGATCCATGCCAATCCGCTCAAATGGTACCTCTATAATGGGGAGAGGAACCAATGGACTCCGGAAATGGGGTCTAGGGGCATGGACCTGACACTTTGGGCAGGACTGACAGAACTCTTCCACGGCCTGTAATGCCGGCCAAAGTAGAAGTTCCGCTCCACCCGCCCCCTAGTTTTTTTCTCCACCCCCAAGTGTCCCCCCAAAACATGGGAATGTGCCATTTCCCTAAGATCATACAGACATGTGTTCAGGGTACCACCAACTGCTCCACCCCCTCTGTTTGGGAGTCTTTTTTCACCCGTACAATTAAATTGTCCCTACACGAAGTGAGGGAAGGCCAACCCCTCCCGGGTTTTCCTGGGGTCTCCCCATCAATGACCTTTTCGTTTTCCAAGCGTTACCCGGGTTAGGGTCCCCATTTGCTCTGTGCCAAAATTCCCTCTCGAGACTGGCAAGGAGGAGAGTTTAACTCAGAGGGGGTCTCCTCTGGATCTCCAGCCGGGGACCGAAAAGGGGAAAAGGCACAGATTCAACACTTGTTTGGCACACGTCATTTACAGCAGGTACATCATGATTAGAGATGGGCGAATTTCTCAAAAATTCGATTCGGTCACTTCGCCGAATTTTCCGACAAAAATAAATTCGGTCCGTTAAAAAGCAGCTATTTCCAGGCTGCACAGAGCCTGCAGGGTGCTGTAGAACATTGTGCCATGCTTAAATATGCAGACGGAGTTTGGGTTTTTGGTCCTCATACAATGTTGTGTTTTAGTATAAACACCAGATGACTGCCGCCGCTCTTAAATCGCTTCACTATAAAATTCCCTGGGCACTTAAGAGGGCAAAACTGACCAAAAAACTCAAGCGGGAATGTAGCCTAAATAAAGTCATCCCCAGCGAAAGCGAAAAAAACAAGCTGAAGCTCAGGTGGCAAAATTTGTGACAGTGTGTGGTGGTGACGGCGGCAGCCACAGCAGCATGAGGTCAGACAGGGGCACAATGACATTCTGGAGGTGGCAAAACACGAGAGAGCCACAGAGTGGCACAATGACTGAGAGCGGAGGTCACGGCGGCAGCAGTATTGAGGTCAGGCAGTGGCACAATGACATTCTGGAGGCGGAAAAACAGTATTTAGGCCACAGAGGGGCCCAATGATACAGTGTGGAGGTCACGACAACAGCAGCATGAGATCAGGCAGTGGCACAATGACATTCGGAGGCGGCAAAACAGTATTAGGCCACAGAGTGGCACAATGACAGAGTGTAGAGGTGACGGCGGCAGCAGTATGAGGTCAGGCAGTGGCACAATGACATTCTGGAGGTGGCAAAACAGTATTAGGCCACAGAGTGGCACAATCAAAACAGTGTGGAGGTCACGACAGCACAGCATGAGATCAGGCATTTGCACAATGACATTCTGGAGGTGGCAAAACAGTATTAGGCCACAGATGGCACAATCACACAGTGTGGAGGTCACAACAGCAGCAGCATGAGATCAGGCAGTGGCACAATGACATTCTGGAGGCGGAAAAACAGTATTGGGCCACAGAGTGGCACAATCACACGTGTGGAGTTCACGGCGGCAGCAGTATAGGTCAGGCAGTGGCACAGTAAACATTCGGGAGGCGGCAAAACATATTGTCCAAAGAGTGGCACAATCACACAGTGTGAAGGCACGCGGCAGCAGTATGAGATCAGGCAGTGGCACAATGAAAATTCTGGAGGTGGCAAAACAGTATTGGGCCACAGAGTGGCACAATCACACAGTGTGGAGGTCACGACAGCAGCAGCATGAGATCAGGCAGTGGGCCAATGACATTCTGGAGGTGGGCAAACAGGAGGAAGCCACAGAAGGGAAACAATGACTGAGAGCGGAGGTCACAGCGGCAGCAGCATGAGGTCAGGCAGGGGCCCACAATGACACAGTGTGGAGGGCACAGCGGGAGTCACAGCAGCAGCAGAGGTCAAGAGTGGCACAATGACATTCTGGAGGGGCAAAACAGAGGAAGCCACAGAGTGGCACAATGACTGAAGGGGGAGGTCACGGCGGCAGCAGAAATGGGGTCAGGCAGTGGCACAATGACACAGTGTGGAGGACATGCAGCAGCCACAGCAACACAAATAGGTCAGACAGTGGCACAATGACACAGTGTGGATGTCAAGGCAGCAGCAACAACAGCAGCAGCATGAGGTTCATAAGTGGGCACAATGACAAGTTTTTGAGGTGGGTGCAATACCAGTCCCGGGTAAAGATGGTGGTAGGCAATGGAGAAACTGTCAGCAGAGTGTGGCATCAGGCGGGTGCGGCATCAGAATAGTGGCTGAGGCAGGTAGTTTGAACCCAGACTGACGCCTAAGGCATTGGTGTGTGGAAATCCTGGCCGATCCACCCTGATTTATCTTGACAAAGGTCAGTCGTTCCACATTTTCCCTGGACAAGGGGCCCTTCTCCTTGGGGTAACAAAGGGGCCCCCGCCGCACTGAACACGCCCTCTGAGCCACACTACTGGCTGGGCAGGGCAGCTTCTCCACTGCCCAAAATCGGCAAGTTGCGGCCACACAATTTCCCGTTTGGGTGCCCCAGTAGTCCAGTGGATCTTCTAACTGAGGTGGCAGAATCTGTCCAAGTAGGCCACAACCTGTTGGTTCAGGGACTGCTCCAGGTCCTGCTGCTGCTGCTGCTGCTGGCGACTGCCCTCCTCACTAGGCGGGTAAAGGAACTGTCTCATCAGTACTCCAGACTTAGGTTACTACTGATGGAGCTGGTACTGCTCCAACCCCCCCACCTTCCCCCAGCAGCCACGGCAGTAGTACGTGAGCACTGAGGAACCCCCCGGTCAGACCTTCCAGAGGAGGGACGATGCCCCACATAGGGAGCGGCCAACTGATTACGGAGGATTTCCCTATAGTATTTGAGTTTGTCTTTCCCTCTCAATAGCTGGGAAAAAGCTCCCATTTGGACCGGTAGCGAGGGTCCCCAAAAGGGGGGAAGCCAGAAGTCATCCCTCTGCCGGATGCTGACTTTTTCGGGTGTCACTAGCCAGGCAAATAAGCATGCTGCGGGGCCCTCTGCAGAAGTTGACTCCGAGGGGGTCCCTTTCCTCCATTTCCACTGTATACTGCCACGGTGCTTGGGAGTCATCTGCCTCGTCTTCCTCATCTCCATCCACCTCCTCCAGCCCGCTCCTGCTCCTCCTCTCTTGTCACCTGGGTAGAAATCCACTAATTTCACCAACATGCTTCTGCTCCAATGTCCTTCCCCCCTCCTACTCCATTTCAGTCCTCACCGGACTCATGGGCCACGAGATGTAGTCGCCACGTCTCCATGTCCCCGCCCAGACAGATTTTCAGCATCTGTTCCCGGACATGAAGCAGTGGAATGACGTAATTTCATCCCGTATCCTGGCGACTGACAAATAAATCGCCTCCTCGAATGGCCCCAACAAACGGCAGGTGTCACGCAAAGAGCTGCCACTGGCTGACATCAAAGTTACACAGGGGAGTACTTCTGTCTGCCTGGATCATCAAAAAATCGTAATGGCCTTTCTATGTTCATACAGTCGGTCCAACAGTGCAAAGGGTGGAATTCCAGCGGGGGGAAAAAATCGCATAAACAGAGTGTGTTGGGGGAGGCCGTTCTGGGCCCCAAAAAACTCGAGGAGTGTGTTCCTGGCTTTGTACGAATGGATAAAGTTTCATGCACAGTTTCCTGGCCATTTTCAAATGTTCTGAAGATCGGTGGAAGACTTCAGGAACCTTTTCACAACCAGATGAACACGTGCGCCATGCAGGGCGCCATGGACCATCCTCCCGTGTGCACGCGGACACCATTGTTCCTCCCCTTGTCCGTCACCATGCTTCTGATTTGCAGTTGGCGCGGAGAAAGCCACACATCGATTTCTTGCTGCATGACGCGGAGCAGTTCCTCCCCTGTGTGACTTCGTACAACAGGAACTGGCTTAGATCCCACTTGGATATTGAATGTATATGCAGCTGCAGTGGACGCACACTGGATTTCAGATCCAAAACCCCAAAAAATTAGAAATAGAACATTAAGAGAACAGTCTCTGAGACAAGCTGAGACACCCCCCAAAATCGCTATTTTAAAATCAATTCTTCAGTAAGAGCTATCAGCCGCGGCAGCACCTTCCCTGATGAGCACAGGGAGAGGAGTGTGAGCTCCCGGCGTCGCGCCCGGACAATATGTGCGGTGACGTCACAGAATCCCACCGGTCTCTGATTGGCTTCATCTCTGCACAGTCATGCAGGCTATGCCCCTCTTCCTCCCAGAGGCTTTGCCCCATGTAGGCCATGTGCTCTCAGCCATTTTTATCAATCAAAAGCACACTTCGTTCACCCGAAGTACCCCAAAGTTCGACTTCGTTCCAAACTGAAGTTTTCCTGAAATTCTAAACGAATTCCACTTCGTTAGAATCAATTCGCCCATCTCTAATCATGATACATTTTACCAGTTTTATTTCCCCACAGATCCCAAAACAGAGGAAAGTCACAGCCAACAACTGCGCTGTGAGGTAAAACTGGTCACCACGGCCACCTATGTTGGGTGACCCCACTGGCATCTCTATTGCCAAGTATGGCAGTGGGGTAGTCCCTGGTGTCCCCATGGATACAAACTACCCCTATCCGCGTGAGAGTATTGCTCTGGGCTCACCATCGGGCTTGCACAAGGGTCACTAAGCTCCCCGAGGTCCAGGAGGGCCTGCACCAATGTCCATTAATGGTAACAGGGCACTCTCGTCGGTCCTTTCCAGCAGCGACCCGAGTGGAATATGACGGCCGGGCAAACCAGAAGGTACGCCTCCCCAACCCACATTCCATGGGTTCCTCCCTGCCCGGGCAACGTGCCGCCACATGTCCCAGTCCTTGGCACTGCCAGCAGACTAAGGGGTCCCGGGCCTTGGGAAACAGGGTCCCGTTTTGGGGTAGTGGCCCTTCCCCCCTTCCGTATACCCATGACCCCCCTTTCGGGACAGTAGCAGTCTTACCGCGGTTGGAGGTCTGCAGATTCCCCGGGGTATGTAGTACTTGCAGGAACTCCTCTGTAGCGCTGTACCGTTCCACAACCGCGACCATTTTCGTCCACGCTTTTGGGGTCGGTTGTCCCCCACGCTCCTCTGGAGCTTGATGGGAAGGGCCCGCACAAAAATGGTCACAGACACTCGCTCGACCACCTGGGCAGGTGTGGGGGTCTCCGGCTGTAGCCACTTATTGGTAATGTGAACAGGTCGTACATTTGTGACCTGGCGGGCTTGGCAGGATCAAACTCCCAGGCTTGCACTCTCTGGGCTCGTACGCCAGGGTGACCCCAGTCGGGCCAGGGTTTCCCCCCGCAGTTTGGTGTAGTCCTTGGCGTCTTGGACACGCAGGTCGAAGTAGGCCCTTCTGCGGTTCGCCCCTTAGGAAGGGAGCCCGGACATGCCCACTGGTCCACCGGCAGCTGCTCTCTCTTGCTATCCGCTCAAAGGTTCCCCCGGTAAGCCCCCGATGTCGTCATCCCGGACATCTTTGCGCAGGGAACTTTGCCCTCCTGGCGGGCTGTGAACTGAGCGCTTGTTGGTACTTCGGCCTTGCAGCAAGGGTCTGTAGTGTTGCTGCAGCGTGTGGTTTACCTGCTGTTGTTCCTTCACCCTGGCTTGGTGGGTCTCAATTAGCAGGCGATTAGTCTCAGCTTGCGCCCGATGGTCTCTTTCGTGCGCTTTCTGCTGGTGGCCGCCTTCAGCTGGAGGTTAGCGTTGGCTTGAATTAGCTGCTTCACCAACTCATCCATTTTAAGCCGCCTTGCTGACCGTTGGTAGCTGCTTGCACCCATGACATACGTTTTTTCTCTGTTCTCAGAAGAGTATTCCCCTATTTTTGCCCAATGCGGGCCTCCACCATGTGTGAGCCTTACGGCTCTGGGAATCGTGACTCACGTTTTCAGGCAGAGACAGAGACGTATTCCAGGTGAAAAAATACAGGCTTCTGTATTTTAAATTTGGGAAACAAACAGAAATGCAAAATGCAAGGCATGCACAAACACAAACAAAAACAAAACGCCTGCCCGTCTGGGCTCTAGCTAACAGAGACCGGCTCACTGAAAGTCTGTCAGTTCCCTGCTGGTTGTCCAGCAGGTCTCCCCCCGAGGCTTTAAGGTAGCCAGGGGTTGTAACCACCCTAGTCAGCTTACCGCTGACTTTATACTCCAGGGTAAACCCCGAGTGGAGTCATGGGGAGTGAGCCCACCCCTGCTCTATGCTCACTCCCAAAGAAAGGCGACCCAGGAAAACGGGTGAAGCCATACTATCCTTAAATGTGTTAAAAATATGTCGACAGTCTGTATTGTCGACATCCATCAAATTTTGGCCTTTCATTCCCCCCAAGGCTCCTTACCTTGGGGGCATGTGTCGGGACATCGGAAGGTGCACGCAAGGACCCTGGCTGGGATGTATACACCATTGTAAACCCTTCCTGCTGTTGCCACCTTACAATATATATAACAATAAATAAACACTTCAGGTTTTCTGTTATTTCTTTGTTTTTCCATTAAATTGATTTAATGGAGTTCAAATAAGTCATTTTTCCCCATGATGCCGGTTCATAATAAAAAACATCAACTCATCCCACAATAAACAAGTCCCTAAACAGTTCCGCACACAGAAAAATAAAAAAGTTATGGCTTTCATACTATGGCAATGTAAAAACGTGTTTTGTTTTTTAAATAAGTGTTTTTATTTTGTAAAAGCAGTAAAACATAAAAAACATATAAATTGAGTATCACTGACACCGCATAGACCTGCTGAGTAAAGTTGATCTTGCTTATTATTCCACCGATGCCACTCCTTGCTGTAGAAAAAGTAAAAAAAAATTCATGAGTTGCTGTTTGCTGTATATTGTTCACCCCACCTCTTTAATTTTTTTATAAAAAGCGTTCAAAGCATAATATAAACACCATACCCCATATGGTACCAATCAACTCATCCCACAAAAAACAAGCCTTAATCAGGGGGCTAAAATTATCTGTAAAACATCTGTGGGGTCGATATTCTCACTACACCCTGGATATATTCCTTAAGGGGTGTAGTTTCCAAAATGAGATCTATTTAGGGGCATTTATTAGGTTTTGGCTCCCCAGGATGTCCGCAAACCTGAAATGGTGCCTAAAGAAAATCGTAATTAAAATGAGACCCCAAAATCCAATAGGTGTCTCTCTAAGTCTGATGCCTGTGGTTAAGTCAAATATCAAACTAGGGCCACATATTGGAAATCTTTCAAAATGGCAGAATCAGGGGAATAGATGCTGATTTGCTTTTTTCTGTTCATATTTACTATGCTCCAGTAAAAAATGTATTAAAATTGAAATTCTGCCAAAACAAAGTTTCACCAAACCTTCCCGCTCCCCCCCAGAAGGGTTAGTGAAACCTTCCACAGCTGAACAGCTGCTTGAAGTTCTCTCTATTGAAAGTGGCATCAAGACAACGTCTTAAGACGCTGTCCTGAAGCCTCTGATTGTGGTGCTGGGAGATGCTCAGATAGCTCCTAGCACTCAGTAGCAATGAGCAAACAGACCAGTGTACTGCTGAGGGAGGGGGCCCCAAATCTCCGCCTCCTCACCCCAGCAGAGCAGCATGTGAAGATGTAGACTGCCAGTAGCTCCACAGCCAGGCAGGTAAGTACATCACCAGGGGTTGTGTGTGCGGGGGAGTTGTGTAGGTTTGTATTTCAGTGTGTAGGGGAGGGGTGTGTTTTTTTGAGTGTGTGGGGGAGGTGTGTGTGTATTTGAGTAGCGGGGGAGGGGTGTGTTTTTGTATTTGCGTGTGTGGGGGGAGGGGTGTGAGTGTGTAATTGTGTGTGTGGTTGGGAAGGGTGTGTTTAGGTATTTGAGTGAGGAGACAGGAGGGTAGAAGTTGCCCTCGGGTCTCTGTCTTCTGCCCTCTGTGGTCTGTCTCTGGCTGTCACAGGGGGCAGGAGACAGGCCCCAGGGGAAAGAAGTTGCCCTCTGCTCCCTGTCTCCTGCGGCCACATGGGGCAAGACTTTCTCCTTGTTCCCCCCCTGGGCCCCCTTTTACTGGCCCCCAGGGGGCAGGAGTCAGGCACGGGGGGTAGAGGTCCCCTTGCTCCCTTTCCTGACCCTCGGCGTCTCCAGCGTTGCAAAAATTTGGCCCCCGTGTCTACTGTCCCTTGCTGATGTCTCCTGCAGTCTGTCTCTGGCAATCACAGGTGGGCAGGAGACAGGCCGCATGGGACATACTTTGATGATTGTCTATGGCAATAACCTATTCAGAATCCAGGAAAAATGGGTGACATGGCTTCCCCCAGAGGTGGCACCTAAACCCTTCGGGAAAGTGAATGTCCCCTGTGAGCCGGGGTCTACCAGCTTTCCCTGGATGCTGGATGGGGGTATCCACCCCCTATAGCATGAAATTGCTGTGTTAATTTTGTTTTATTTACGGTTCCCATTTGGCTACTTCGGTTCGCTGGACTTCATCGGATCAAACTTGGACCATTTTTTTTTTTCAAAAAAAAAGGTTTAAAAGGGCTGTGTCAGGGGGTTTTTTATTTAAGTAAAAGTTTTTTTGTTAAAAAATTTTGTGTGTTTTTTTTTTCCATATAATTCAAGGGGTAGAAAATGGAGGATCTGACAGCGTTTGGGCTTGGTGTCAGCCAGGGGGTGTTTCTTGTTACATATTTACATATTTAGTATGGTTGAAAGAAGACACGTGTCCACAAATCAACCAAGAGTGGGGAAATGTGTTTCCGAAGGCTGAACTAACCCCTGTCATTTTCATAGTAAAGGTAATACAAGTGTAATAATTCACAGTGGACGAGCCCAAAACCCCAGAAAGGGCCCTCTAATGTGATGGTTGTTTTGGGCGCGCAGGCTGGTATGTTAGAATGGGGGGGGACTATTATCGGGGACCTTCCCCTTTGTAGTATAGGCTGCAGCTTAGGTTTTCCCCGGGGTGGTTATGGAAAAGGTGGGGACCCTTTAATTTTTTTTTCCCAAAATTTTTTTTTTTAATGAGAATCTAAACATGGAAATCCACTGTAATGATTACAGGAGTTGCCCACTTTAGGATTCTCGATTAATAAATTATTTTTGAAAAATATAAATGAAGTGGGGTCCCCCCGTTTTCCATAACCAGCCAAGGTAAAACCAACAGCTTCAGCCTGATACTGTTAGAATGGGAGGGTCCATTAACACTGGTCCCTTCCCATTCTAAAAATACCAGCCCACAGCCGCCCCAGAAGTGGACCATCATTACCATCTATATGCTGCAACTCTACATCTCTGGCCCAGATGTTACCTCTCTGCTCTCCCGGATCCCAGACTGTCTATCATCAATTTCCTCTTTGTTCTCCTCCCGTCTCCTAAAACTAAATGTGGAGAAAACCAAATTCATCATCTTTCTACCGTCCCACTCCATCCCTCAACCTGATTTCTCTATCTCAGTCAATGGCTCCACACTCTCACCTGTTCGTAAGTCTGCTGCCTTGGGATAATCTTCGATTCCTCTCTGTCTTTCAAACCACACATCCAATCCCTTACCTCTGCCTGCTGTCTCCACCTAAAAAATATCTCTCGCATCCACTCATTCCTTAACTTCGACACTACAAAAATGCTAGTCCATGCACTTGCACTACTGCAACACCTTTTTCTGTGGCCTCAAATCTAGCACTCGTGCTCACCTTCAATCCCTCCTCAACTCGGCTGCCATCCTATCCACCTCTCTCCTCACTACTCCTCTGCCTCTCCCCTCTGCCAATCCCTTCACTGACTACCCATTGCCCAGCAAATTCATTTCAACTTACTAACCATGACCTACAAGGCTCTCCATAACCAATCTCCTCCATTCAAACTCTCTTAATCTCCAGATATCTCCCCCCATGCAATCTCCGCTCCTCACAGGACCTTCTTCTCTGCTCTCCTCTTATCAGCTCCTCACATAACCATCTCCAATACTTCTCCCGTGCTTCCCCCGCACTCTGCAACTCACTGCCCCAACACATCAGACTCTCCTCCACCTTCTCTTTAAACAACCAAAGGCTGAACACATAGATCATTCAAAAATTCTTTACTGGTAGAATAAAGAGCATGGTGCATGAAACTTTAGCAACAACGCCAACGTACTCCAAATTATCGCATAAATATAAAGTTTAAAAGTCAGTACTTAGCTGTATGCTGGAAGCATCACATTGGCATCACAGTTCAACAAAATAAAGTCCAATTTTTGAGCTGACAAAGAGTGAGCATATATCTCTGTGCTGCAAACAGCAGTTGTGGCATTGTTGCTAAAGTTTCATGCACCATGCTCTTTATGCTACAAGTAAAGAATTTTTGAATGATCTATGTGTTCAGCCTTTGGTTGTTTGTAGGTACATGTTACATGGAGATTGAGGAAACTCCTATACCAAGGCTGTTATTAGTCAGTACATTATAAATAATATTACGGAAGTCTTGTGTGAATTTGTCTCCTCCACCTTCACCAGGTTCAAAAGCAACCTGAAAACCCATCTCTACAGGATTGTCTATAACCTACAATAACCGTGCTTTCACTGTGCTACGTCACAAACATGTCTGCCCCTCACCTTCTGTCTCTTTCCTCCTCCATTGTAGATTGTAAGCACTCACGGGCAGGGCCCTCTCTCCTTCTGCGCCAGTTGTAAGTCATTCATCGTTATCATTGTACTTGTTTGACATATGTATGTAACCCCCCTTTGAATGTACAGCGCCATGGAATCAATGACGCTTTAAAATAAATAATAATAATAATAATTAGAGGGTCCACTTCTGATGGTAACCTGGCTCTTCCCAATACCCCTGGCGCATTAGGTACTGGGATAATAGTGACTCAGGGTTAGTATCAGCCTTGGGGTGACAAAAACTACTGCTGACTGGCACCAAGCCCGAGCGATAGTAATGAAGAGGTGTCTATCAGATACCTACATTATTAAAACTGAGATTAAATGAAAAAAAAACACAAATTGCACAAAAAACCCTTTTATTTACATAAAAACTCCCCGACATCAGCGCTATTTCACCATTTTATTAAAGAAATCAACGTAATAAAATTAGTCCAACATAGTTCAAAGGCGAAATCTGTATAAATAAGAGAACATTAAAAAAGCTGATTTTCTGGGAGTGTAGAATATGGAGTTCAAACTGTACAATATAATTCTCGGGAGTACATACCACAGCTTCTGCACAATCTCCAGGGGGATGGTCCCCTGTCCCCGCAACTAGATCGTAAACTGTGCTCTGTACTTCTCTTTCCCACCACTCCCCAACATTGTGTTATGCATTCTAGTGCCAACACAAATTACAACCCCCTTGTCACGGACGCCCCTGCGACCTCCGTCCCGGGTCGCAGGCGCGTCCGTGCTGCGGCTCCCAGCGGAGCCCCGTCCCGCACGTTGGGTTCGGGGTCCGCTCTTGTCCCAGTCCCCGCTGGTGTCTACTTACCCGGCCGCGCTCCTGCTCAGTCAGTCCCAGTCTCCCGGCGCGTGGCTCCGCCCCTAGGGTGTGCGCGGCCCGGCTGTTTGAAATTTAAAGGGGCAGTGCGCCCCGGGAAAATTGGGGTATTGCCGGGCCGCTCTATTTAGTCTGGCCCCTCCTGCCGGCCCCTCGCCGGATCCTTAGTGTGTTTTACCTCTGGAGAAATTTTTCCTTTAGCCTTGTCTTGTCTATCCGTGTACCGTACCCCTTGCCTACGTTTATTGACCACGAATCTTGCCGCCTGCCCTGACCTTCTCCCTGTCCACGTTTACGATCCAGAGCCGCCTGTCCTGACCTTCTGCCTGTCCCCGACTACGAGCTCCCTAAACGAAAAAGTACTACATCTACCCTTGGCTGCCACCGCAGGCAAGTACCAGCCAGTGGAAACGACCGGGTAGACTCCCGCCGCAGCAAGTCCATCCCGCTTTGCGGCGGCCTGGTGAATCCCGGGAAACCTACTTAGATTCCGTTCCTGGCGTGGGCTTCCACCATCGCCTGCGGTGGTCAAGCGGATCCACTACCCGTCGTACTTAGGATCCGGCCATGGATCCCGCCAAGGTTCTTTCCAAGTGTCCGCCAGTTTACCACCTTTGTGGCCAAGCAGTCAAACAGATCACGCAGAAAGCGCAACAGCTCGAGCAACTCTCCTCTCTGGTGCAGCAGTTCATTGCCACTCAGCAGCAGCAGTCGGCTGCAGTGGTTCCTCCGGGGCAGTTGCTCCAGTCAGTCCCAAGCTTCGGTTACCCATGCCGACTAAGTTTGATGGGGATTCCAAGGTCTGCAGGGGCTTCATCACCCAGTACTCCATGCATGTGGAACTCAGGGCAGGTCAGTTTCGTCAGAAAGATCCAAGGGGGCCCTTTCCCGTGGTCAGTCTCCTCTCGGTAAAGCCCTGGCCTGGGAAACTCCTCTGTGGACCGAAAGTGACCCAATTACGGCCGTCTACGACATTTCTACTTGAGTTCCGGAGTGTCTTCGAGGAACCTGCTCGTGCATCGTCTGCCGAAATCGCCCTGTTGAACCTGCAGCAAGTGAACTCCTCCATGGGAGACTACGCCGTACAATTCCGCACACTAGCATCGGAGCTAGCCTGGAACAATGCAGCATTATGCGCCACGTTCAAGAAAGGCCTCTCCAGCCCAATCAAGGGTTTGCACTGGGCCGTCCGGGACCTTCCGCCTTCTTTAAGCGAAGCTAACCCACCTGGCTAACCGGATTGACTTTCCGATTCGCAGAAAGGCGTGAGGAGCTCCGCCAAGAGAAAGGGAACCAGCCGTACACGCCGTCCTTTCTCATCTTGCACCGGTGTTTCTACGGCCTCCACCGCCTCCTTCCCAGCCAGCCGTGGAAGAGGCCATGCAAGTGGATAGAGCCCACCTGTCTCTGCAAGAACTTAACCGACGGCGTAAAGAGAACCTATGTCTCTACTGCGGCAGCCCTGATCATCTCCTCTGTTGTTGTCTGCTTCGCCCACGGCGTCCGGGAGAACGGGCACACCTAGGCTACGTGGGAAGCATCCTAAGCGTGTGCAGCCTCTCTCCCCGCCTGAACATTTTCAGTCCTGATCGGCACTGAAGCCGGGACCCACTTTCATGTTCAAGCATTCTTGGACTCCAGTTCCGCTGGAAACTTCCTGGACGCTGCCCTGGTGTCTCAACACTGCCTCCCGTGGTTCCCATGGAGAATCCTCGTCCATTTTCCTCCGTCAGTGGAGAGATCCTCCGTGACCCAGTCCGTTTCCGTACTAAACCATTGTCCCTCCAAGTAGGGGCACTTAACAAAGAAAGACTATCGTTCTATGTGTTACCCCGGTCTTCTTCCCCGTCCTATTGGGTTTCCATGGCTGCAGCGCCATGCCCCGGTGCTTGACTGGCAGATGGGCGAGGTCTTGCGATGGGGCTCAGAGTGTCGGTCCCCGCTGTTTGATGACAAACCTCGCCGGGTGCCAGCCGCTTCTACGGTTTCCCAAAGCTAACCCTCTAGGGGGCCCCTTCCGCCCTTTTCAGGAGTATGCTGAATGTCTTCGCCGAGAAGCAGGGAGAGACCCTGCCGCCTGATCGTCCTTATGTTTGGGTCCGATTGACCTATGCCCGGTACCACCCCTC
This sequence comes from Phyllomedusa bahiana, assembly GCA_025379985.1. NCBI lineage: Eukaryota > Metazoa > Chordata > Amphibia > Anura > Hylidae > Phyllomedusa > Phyllomedusa bahiana. The sequence continues at coordinate 12,773 of JAODAL010026687.1, read as the reverse complement.
CTCGGGGCAGAGTCTACCCCTTATCCGTTCCGGAAAGACAACCCAAATGTCCAAGTACATTCGTGAGAATCTCCAGAAGAGGTTTATTTGGAAGTCCTCTTCTCCCGGGGGGGGGGGCAGGGTTCTTCTTCGGGGAAAAGAAGGACGTACCTTGCGACCCTGTATTGATTACCGGGGTCTGAAAGATCACGGTGAAGAATCGGTACCCCCTTTACGTTGATCACGGAGTTATTTGATCGTCTCCCAGGGCGCAAGGGTTTTCCCTCCAAGTTGGATCTAAGAGGGGCCTACAATTTGGGTCCGAATCCGCAAGGGCGATGAATGGCAGACGGCCTTCAAACCCCAAAGGCGGCCACTTCGAGTACCTGTATGCCATTCGACTGTGTAATGCGCCTGCCGTCTTCCAGAGCTCGTGAATGACATTTTAGGGATCTTTTTACACCTGCATAGTAGTCTATCTGGACGATATTTGGTGTACTCGCCTGACCCCGAGACCCACCATTTGTCATGTCCGTCAGGTGTTGAAGCGGCTCCGAGATAATCACCTGTATGCCAAAACTGGAGAAGTGCCTCTTCCACCAAACCAGCCTTCCGTTCTGGGGTACATTATTTTCTGATCGAGGCCTACAGTTGGACCCAGCAAAGCTGTCAGCCTTGTTGCAGTGGCCCCGCCCAGTCGGTTTGCTTGCCATACAGGGTTTCTTGGGGTTCTGTAACTATTATCGCCAATTTATTCCCCAAATTTTTTTATGCTAGGGCTCTGATAGTGGCTCTCACTAAGAAACACGCTAACCATGCAGCTGGGCCCTCCGAAGCTGAGGAGGCATTCGCAAAGCTCAAGTCTGCCTTTAAACCCCAGCATCTGTCCTCTCCGGCCGGGGCCCCGCGAAACCCTTCACCTTGGAAGTGGATGCCTCGTCCGTGGGGTCGGAGCCATCCTTATGCAAAAAGGGCCCCCGGGCAAGACCGTAACGTGTGGCTTCTTTTCCAAAAACGTTTCTCCCCGGCCGAAAGGAATACACCATAGGCAATCGTGAGTTGCTGGCCATCAAGATGGCTTTTGGGAAAAATGGCGCTACCTATTGGAGGGGGCTCGCCATCCATCTGCATCCCTTTTGGACCACAAAAACCTTCAATACCCCCAGACGGCTCAGCGACTTAACCCACGCCAGCAGGTGGTCGCTCTTCTTCTCACCGGTTCGACTACCAGATTCACTTCCGGCCCGCGGAGAAGAAAACTCAAAGGCGGACGCCCTTTCCGGGCTTCTGACGTTTGGGGGGTGAGGAGTTTTTTTCTCCAGAGCATATAATTCCCCAGAACGCCTTATCTGGCTGCTCCAGTTGACCTCCGGAAGGTTCCTCCAGGGAGGACCTACGTACGCCCTGCTCTCCGCGGACGCATCCTGAAATGGGGCCCTTGCTCTTTGGTGGCCGGTCATCCCCGGCGCTCGAAAGACGTTCCTTTTGATATCCGGTTCATTGGTGGCCAGAGCTCGTCAAGGATGTCAAGGATTTCGTTCAGGGCTGTAATCCTGTGCCCGCAACAAGACGCCCCGTCACAAGCGGCAGGCCCTAACTACACCCTCTACCCATTCCGACGCAACTTGGACCAACAATGTGATGGACTTTATAACCGATCTCCCCCTTCGGCTGGCAACACCATCATTTGGGTGATACTGATCGGTTCTCCAAAATGGCGCATTTTTGTTCCTCTGCCGGGCCTGCCATCGGCCAACCGCCTGGCGGAGCTATTTTTTTCCCAAATATGTGTTCCGTCTGCATGGTCCTGCGCAAATCGTCTCGGATCGGGGAGTCCAGTTTGTCTCCAAGTTCTGGCGTCCCCGTGTTCCCAAATCCAGGTAAGCTTCGACTTCTCGTCTGCTTACCACCCTCATACGAATTGGCCAGTGGAGAGAGTAAACCAGCGCTTGGGTGGTTAATCTACGCCACTGGTCCCGTTCAGATGCCAAGAAAGATTGTCCAACTTGTTGCCATGGGCGGAGTTTCTCAGTACAACTCCCGAGACTCAGAATCCGCAGGGGTTTTCTTCCCTTCTACATTGTATACGGTCTGCATCCCCGCCCACCTCTCCCACTGGCATCTCCTTCCGAGGTTCCTGCGGTGGACGCACTGGTTCAGGACATAAAGGGCCATCTGGTCCCAGGACCCGCCAATCTCTGCTCGCGCTTTCAGAGCGCACGAAGACCCAAACCGACAAAGGAAAAAGTCCTCCTCCTTTCTTCCCCCAGGTGACAAGGTGTGGCTGTCGGCCAGATATGTCCATCTTAAGATGCCCCCTAAAAAATTGGGGCCCCGCTTCCTGGGACCCTTCGAGGTTATCAACTCGCATTAATCCGGTTTCTTACAAACTCCGGGTCCCTCCCCATGAGAATTCCTAACTCATTCCATGTCTCTCTACAAAAACCCTGGTCCCTTAACCGTTTCTCTCTGAAGTCTATCCCTCCTCCCCCCCATAGCTGATGCTTCCAATGTCTTGAAGTCAAGGAGATCCTGCGTATCAGGAGAACTAGAGGGAAACGGTACTTTCTGGTAGACTGGAAGGGGTTTGGTCCTGAAGAGAGGTCTTGGGAGCTGGAGGAGAATATCCTGAACCGTAATCTCATCCAGAGATTTCTTCGATCCGTTAAGGAAAGGGGGGCCCAAGGGGGGGCCCAAGGGGGGAGTGGTACTGTCACGGACGCCCCTGCGACCTCCGTCCCGGGTCGCAGTCGCGTCCGTGCGCGGCTCCCAGCGGAGCCCCGTCCTACACGTCGGGTTCGGGGTCCGCTCTTGTCAAAGTCCCCGCCGGCGTCTACTTACCCGGCCGCGTTCCTGCTCAGTCAGTCCCAGTCTCCCGGCGCGTGGCTCTGCCCCTAGGGCGCGCGGCCCGGCTGTTTGAAATTTAAAGGGGCAGTGCGCGGGAATTGGGTATTGCCGGGCACAGCTCCTTTTAGGTCTGGGGCCCCCTTTCCCGCTGGCCCTCGCGGATCCTTAGTGTGTTTTACCTCTGGAGAAAGCATTCCTAGCCTTGTCTTGTCTATCTGTGTACCGTACCCCTTGCCTACCTTTATCGACCACGAATCTTGCCGCCTGCCCCGACCTTCTGCCTGTCACGTTTTACGATCCGAGCCGCCTGTCCTGACCTTCTGCCTGTCCCCGACTACGGGCTTGCTGACAATCTGTACTACGTCTACCCTTGGCCCCCACCGCAGGCAAGTCCCCCCAGTGGAAATGACCGGTAGACTCCCGCCGCAGCAAGTCCATCCCGCTTTGCGGCGGGCTCTGGTGAATACTGGGACCTACTTAGATTCCGGTCCCTGGCGTGGGCTTCCACCATCGCCGTCCGTTACACCCCGATCCCCTCTCCACCTATTAGATCCATATTCCTCTCACCTTCACCTTTCACTCCATTCCACCTATCACCCCATAACCTCCCCACCTATCACCCCATGTGAAGTTTGTACATGTGTGGGCACAGGTAGGGAAGTGCTGAAAAAAATAGAATTCTAAGATGTCTGTGTGGTAAATTTTGCAGAGGTACAAGTCGTGGCAGGGAGAAATCATCATGGTGGTCTGCACAGGATGGTGAACAAAAAGGAAAAAGAAAACTCCGGTGAGGTCCTAGATGTAACTGCACTGTAGTCACTTAAACATTTGCAGAGCCTGTGTACACTGGTACCTAACACTTTATGGTCACTGTATGGTGCAGATATTGGTAGTAGTGTAATGATTTAGATTCATGCACAGTTTAGCAATATCTCCCAGCTCTCCTGAAGGCTGAATAGGCTACTCAATGTCCAGGAAACTTGGGTGACATCAAAACCCTAAATTAGTTTTCTTCCAGAGCTGTTACACAGTTAGTTGGAGTGGGCATGGCTTTTTGTGAAGTGGGTGTGGCTCAACACAAAGAGGGCATGATCATGCAAACTTTAGGGGCGCTATGCCCACCGCAGCTTTACATCTCACTGATACCCACTTTGGTCCACTCCTCTTTGCAGATCATCTCTAAATTGTTACGATTTTGAGGCTGTTACTTGGCAACTCGGAGCTTCAACTCCCTCCATAAGTTTTCTATGGTATTAAGGTCTGGAGATTGGCTAGGCCACTCCATGACCTTAATGTGCTTATCTTTTAGTCACTCCTTTGTTGCCTTGGCTGTATGTTTTGGGTCATTGTTGTGCTGGAAGACGCAGCCATGACCCATTTTTAATGTCCTGGCGGAGGGAAGGAGGTTGTCACTCAGGATTTTGCGGTACATGGTTCCATCCATTTTCCCATTGACGCGGTGAAGTAGTCCTGTGCCTTTAGCAGAGAAACACCCCCAAAACATAATGTTTCCACCTCCATGCTTGACAGTGAGGACGGGGTTCTTTGGGTTATAGGCAGCATTTCTCTTCCTTCAAACATGATGAGTTGAGTTAATGCCAAAGCGCTCAATTTTTGTCTCATCTGACAACAGCACCTTCTCCCAATCACTCACAGAATTATCCAGATGTTCATTGGCAAACTTCAGACCAGCCTGCACATGCACTTTTTTGAGCAGGGGGACCTAGTGGGCACTGCAAGATTTTAAACCATTACGGCATAATGTGTTACCAATGGTTTTCTTGGGGACTGTGGTCCCAGCTGTCTCGAGATCATTAACAAGTTCCCCCCGTGTAGTTTTAGACTGAACTCTCACCTTCCTCATGATCAAGGATACCCCAGGGGGGGGAGATTTTGCATTGTGCCCCAGATCGATGTCGATTGACAGTCATTTTGTATTTCTTCCTTTTTCTTACTATTGCACCAACAGTTGTCGCCTTCTTACCCAGCATCTTATGGTTTTGTAGCCCATTCCAGCTTTGTGCAGGTCTATGATCTTGTCCCCGACATCCTTAGAAAGCGCTTTAGTCCTGCCCATGTTGTAGAGGTTAGAGTCTGACTGATTTATTGAGTCTGTGGACAGGAATCTTTTATAAAGGTGACTATTTAAGACAGCTGTCTTTAATGCAGTTAATGAGTTGATTAGGAGCGTTTAACTGTTCTGTAGGAGCCAGAGCTCTTAATTGTTGATAGGGGATCAAATACTTATTTCTCTCATCAAATGCAAATAAATTTATATAATTTATACAGTGTGATTTTCTGGATTTTATTTTGGATATTCTATCTCTCAATGTTAAAATTAACCCACCCTTAAAATTATAGACTGTTCATGTCCTTGTCAGTGGGCAAACTTACACAATCAGCAAGGGATCGAATAATTATTTCCTTCACTATAACTTTGACGCAGTTTGAGTATAAAATACTGCATAACTTTTAAAAAAAAAGTATGCAGCGTGAACATAAAAAGTTTTTTTTTGTTATTTTTGACACCATTCACATTTTATACTAAATAACTTGTTAGCTTAATTCTACAGGTTATTACGGTTGTATAAATATGTAATGTGTGTAGTTTTTTTCCTTGTAATAAATGCACAATATATTTTTTTATTTTTTATGTTTTTTCCATTTAATCCCATTTAGGGATAAATATTGTACACTTTTTGTTTTACACTTAGTAATGTATTATCATATCCCTGTATGTTAATACATTACACTCTGAGTCAGTATGACACAGGCCGCTAGCAGGGCAACACAGGGCAATACACTCAGCCATAGGGCTACTCTAGTTCCTCAGGTCTAACTGTTTATATATTTCCCAGGCTCCATAGGGCACTGAGACCGACCTAGGAACAGAGCTGTTACCTACAGCTCTATTCCTAGCACAATTGTGACATATACACTACTCCCAAAAAGTTAGGGATATTTGGCTTTCAGATATAATTTATGAAAAAACATAAAAATTTCACACTACAGTAAGATTTTATCATGAAAGTAGGCCATTTAAGTTGTAGGATGCAATGTTGATTTTCTCATCTTAAACAATTTAATTAAACAAATGCCAACAACAGTGGAAGGTATACACCATCAAAAATGTCATTGTCTTAATGATATGTCATGTGGCCTTGAGCATCAATTACAGCTTGATAACAATGTCTCATAATGCTCACAAGTCGAGTTATTGATGTTTGATGTATGGAATAGTGTGTATGTACAGCACCGTACAGAAGTATGTGTCTATATACATATGTACAATGTGAATAATGACAATGTCTGTACAGTGCTATGTAATATAACTGCTATAAAATGAATAAAATAAATACAGTAACGTGCTAAAGTTTTAGCTTTGAAATAAATGCTACAAAGTAAGAATGCTTTCAAAAATAGTTTATTTTTTAAGCAATTCAAAAAATGCATAGTGAATAAACAAAAAACCGACAGAGAAAACAATCTGTCCACCCCCAAAAAAAGACAGTGGGCAGTACTAAAGGGGTTAAATGATGTAGGCACATAGTACCTTTTCTATTTCTCTTCTCATGTGTGAATTCATTCTGCAGCTTCTCATTTAATAACTGAGAAATGAAGGGGATTTCAGATAAAAATATAAAAATCAGAGTTACAGTGGATCCAGAAGGGAGAAGCATAACACTAATTATACATATGCAGCACTTTGCAAAGTTTTAAGCAGGTGTGGAAAAAATGCTCCAAAGTAACATGCAAAAATAAAAGTGTTAATAGTCTATTTTTATCAATTAGCTAAACGTGCAAAATGAATGAACAAAAGAGAAGTTAAAATAAAAACAATATTTGCTGAGACCACCTTTTGCCTTTATCAACACAGGGCATAAATTTACGTCCCCGTGCCAGTAAGGGGCTTTGTAGAGGGATCATGCTTTGATCCCTCTACACAGCCAGCGGGTGCAGCTAACACCTGCCGGTTACAGTTCTGCACACCATTCCTCACTCAAATCAGGTCCCCTGCGATGAGATTGCGGGGTCCACTTCAGTTAAAATGGTAGCTGGAAGCCTTTGTGACGGCTTCCATCGCCCCCATGTTTTTCATTTTACTTCTTTCTGCTCCACAAAATTGTGTTTTTTGGTCATTTCACGTCCCCTAAAAATTGGAATAAAAATGATACAAAAGTCGCATCTATTCCAAAATGGTACCAATAGAAAGTACACTTCAGGTTTCAAAAAATCCACCTCACTCAGGTCTATGGGTGAAAGTGCAAAAAAGTTAGAGGTCACAGAAAATGGCGCTATGGCGCAAATTTCTAAAATCTAAAATGTTTGGATTTTTTACGGTATTAACACATAATGCAAATCCTACATATTTGATATTGCCAGAATCGTATCAACCTGCAGAATACGGAGAACACATGATTTATACTGGAGAGTGAACGCTGTAAAATAAAAAAATAACAAACATGGCATAGAGTACTTTTTTTTTCACATGCTGACCCACTTAGAATTTTTTTGCGGTTTCCCAGTATGTTCTATGGTAAGATAAGTAACACCATTAGGAAGTACATCTTGTTCCGCAAACTAAAATCCCACATGTGTCTATGTAGATGGAAAAATAAAAAAGTTAAGAAAAAACTAACATGTCAACCAAAAATAACGCTTGATCCTTAAGGGGTTAAAACAGGAGGTTATGATACAGAGCCTTGATCTTATTGTGGGAATTTGATTCACAAATGGTAGACAGACATGCGGAATTTAGGTGCAAAAACAAAAGGTTTTATTAACAACAAGGGTACGGTCACACAGCAAGTGTAAAATGCCAGTGGAATAGTGTCTTAAGAATCCAGCCAGTATTTTATCATCTTTTCAATAGTTTTGGGTGACGGTTCTGTCTGCAGATTGTGGATTCGTTCGTCCACCTACCCCGTTGAATAACACACCTTCCGCCTGAAAACCGGGGGGAAAATTGTGCTTGTTCTGAGTTTTTTTGGAATGCCGGCAATGTAAAAATCCGTCCGTCTGAAAATCCGTTCAGTGTAGACTTTTGAGCGGATTTTTTCATCAAAGTCTATGTGGATGGTTGACAGTCAGTTTTCAGATCCGAAAACTGTCTGGAAACCTTGCCATGAGGACATACCTTGAATGGCAGAAAAACCAAACAGGAACAATGCAGTACAGCAGGAGGCTTCACAGCAGTCATTTAAACTAAAAACACTAAAAAAGGCTAGACTACAGCTTAATAAAACATAAAGTTCATACATGACCGTGCAGTGGGTTTTTTGTCCTTGTGCAGACCAGCCAGCCTGTCGCCGTCCTCTTTTTCAGGGCACCTTTCACTTGCTCCTGACTGCAGCACACTGTGGATGAAATGGCAAACAATACTCCTTAGGTTCACTTCTGATGTCTGGAGCAGCAGGCTTTAAAGGCCTAAAGAGGTCCAGTAAGACCAGGACTGGCTTCCCACCCACTCTACAGCCATTCTGGGAAACTGATTAGGACTGCTGTTTTCCCCACCGAGCCCTGGGACTTTAGTGGTACATATATTGCAGTTCCCCTGCTGCAATTCAGCTGCATGGAAAGGTCGGGACGTACTGCAGGACCGGTTCTCTTGACATCCCTGGAACTTCAAAATATAATAATACAACCTGCTTGGCACATATCTGCTTTCCACTACTTATCTACTGGTTCCCTGCTCTCTATATATTTTTTCCTAAGTAGATACATTTCTAAAGGTGCTGTTAACATGAAATTGTCATCGGATGATGGTAATGACCCATCCAATCCACACAGGTAAAGAAATCATAAATTAGGCTATGTGTAATAATGAGAAATGACACGGAAAAAGTATTGAACATGCTTAATGAAATTTATATACTACTTCGCACAAAAGTCTTTGTTGGTTATGACAAGGCCCCTCCTGTATGTATCACATGCATTGCCCAGGTGGGATTTTGGCCCATTCTTCCACACAAACGCTCCTCAAATTCTGAAACTTCCGTGGACTTTTACTATGAACTCTGAGCTTTAGTTCCTTCCGTAGATTTTCAATAGGTTTCAGGTCAGGTGTTTGGCTGGGCATTTCTAGCAGTTGTGTGTTTTTTCTGTGAAACCAATTGAGAGTTTCCTTGGCTGTGTGTTTGGGATCATTGTCTTGCTGAAATGTCCACCATCGTTTCATTGTCATCATTCTGGTAGATGGCAGCAGAATTATATCAAGAATGTCTCGGTACATTTGTCCATTCATCCTTCCTTCAATGACATGACGTTTGCCAGTACCGTATACTGACAAGCAGCCCCACACAATGATGTTCTCACCTCTAAATGTCCCTGTTGGTTTTTGGGGGGATATCTATTGCCCTCTAGCCTCCAAACGTGGTATGTGTTATGGCATCCAAACAGTTTTCTTCTGACCAGACTATACTCTTCCAGTATTTCACAGTCTTGTCTAAGTGTTGTTGAGCAAGCTTTAAACACACTTGAACATGCGTTTTGTTCAGCAATGGAGTCTTGCGAGTTAAGCATGCATACATGCCATTGAGGTTAAGTGCATTATTTATTGTTTTCTTTGAAACAATTGTACCTGCTGACACCAGGTTTTTCTGTAGCTCTCCACAGGTGGCCCTTGACTCTTTAACAACTCTTATGATAATTCTTTTCACTTTTCACTCCTCTTTCTGAAATCTTGCATGGAGCAACTGGTTGGGTCTGGTTTATGGTGAAATTATGTTCTTTCCACTTCCAGATTATGGCCCCAACAGTGCTCTATGAGTCCTTCGGTACTTTTCAAATTCTTCTGTAACCAATGCCATCAATATGTTTTGCAACAAAAAGGTCTTCAGACAGCTCACTGGTTTTACCCATCATAAGATGTTTCTTGTGAGACACCTTTTTACAGGCATTAGTTGAACCAGCTTATATTTTTCACTAAGTGGATTGCTTTCTAATTGCTGATAGATTTCAGCTGGTGTCATGACTTTGTATGGCTTTTTGCACCATTGTATGGCTTTTTTCAATACTTTCTTCCTGTGTCATTTCTCATTGAAAAAGGCTCTGTTGTTGAGCTGAAACATTGCAGAACTGTTAGGAGAATAAAAACACTTGTAATTTTCACGTTTAATTGGAGTGCTGTGGATGTTTTTTACATTATTGTTTAAGTCTTGGTCAGGACTGTTCCGCTGGCACCACCATTAAATATTTTTTAGTGAGTGCTTTATCTGTTTTTTTTTCAATTTACTTAAAAAATTGGTGATGTGTTAAATACTTGTTTCACATTCTGTATATATGTAGCTTTTTGTGGTTATGTGTTGATGTTATTGGCCTTACACATGAAAACTGTCTAGGTTTTTTAAGACTTTCTTTGTTGCACATAGCAACAAATCAGAGCTCAGTTTTCATATAGTTTTCTCGAAAAATAAAAGCTGAGCTCTGATTAGTTGCTTAGTCTTACTCCTAGACAGTTTTCATACATTAGGTCCTATGTTTTTTTTTCTCATGCTGTTAAGAAACATGTTAAGGTATTTATTGAAATAAACAGAGGAAAGTACTATTTTCTTTGCACATAAAAAGCAAAATTTCTGTGCGCAATTATGTCTTCTCCTATTAATATTTCCGTCAAACATTTACACACTACCATGACACTTTTTAATGTAGTGTATTTATTCTCACACTCTGGTGAATGCTTTTCAGTGACCTTTGCTGATATCAAAGAATCAGTTGAAAATAGCAGTATCAGCCTGAAAACTAACTTGAAAGACATTGAACAGAGCACTGAAGATGAGAGCTTCTTTTAAAAAAGATGTAGCAACTGGAGTCGGGGAGGTCTAGTCAAGCCTTTTATCTTTTAGAGTTTAGTATGGGCTCTTAAAACAACTGATTATCTGCTGTGCTCTGTCCTCATGTGATTTAGCAATTACGGCCTCTAGAGAGCAGAAAAAGAACAAACAGATTGGCAGTAAAAGCGCAGAATGTTGCAAAAATATATAGCAGGGCTGCTGGGAAAAGTCAAAGAATTTGAGAAGGTAAAATTATGATTCTTGGGGACATGTTATACTTTAATAGATGAGCCTGCATGAAGTTTGTATCAGGACATTGTGCTCCATTTCTACAATTACGAAATTAAACAAAAATCAAAAGATTTGTAGTTTATATTATTATCCTGCAAATAAGTTATGAAGAAACTTAGGAGAAAATATAAAACTACAACCCTAAACAAAATCAGAAAATTGTTTTAATCAAATGCTTTTTTTTAGAAATTCAGGCATTTTTTCTTTTTAAATTTTCCATGACTATCCACACTGAATTTAATAAAAGAAAAGCTGAGAACATGCAGTTTTCAGACTGTCCACTAAGCCTCATAATCTGACACTTCCTACTCTGTATAGATTAATTCTCATTAGTCTCCTCACTATCATCACAGACAGGATTACAGTAACAGGTAACATTTCTGTTACAGAGCTGAAAGCATAAACCACAGAATTCACCAATAATGCAGCTCCCAGCACGTATGATGAAATCTGTGCAGGATACGGAGAATGCCTAAATACCCTCCTATGGAAGTCAATGAACATCTCCAGTCTATAGTATACTATGATCAATGTGGCCACTATAAAGCATATCTTCAATTGCTCTTAAAGGCAACTTAATCAAAACGGCTGTTCCCATAATCATGTGCAGAAAATAATATACACAAATTCCCAAAAAAGTTGAGATGGTCTGTAAAATGAAAAGAAAACAAGATTGCAATGATTTGGAAATTGTTTATAGTCATATTCTATTCACAACAGATTTACTTTAAAAGACATAAAGATAGGGGAACCTACCCAGTGTAGACACTCCAGCGAACACTAAGGGGTTGAGGTGAATGCCACCGCTCAATAGATCCACCCTATCCTCCTAACTGTAACAATAATGAGGTAAGCAGTAAAGTCATCCTCCAGCTCCTCCAGACACACTTTGGAGAGTATTTTCCTGGATCTCTCATATTTGAGGTTATTCATAACAGATAGTGATGAGCGATTACGTTGACTATCGTCATCGGGTCGATAGTCGATATCGGCAATTATCAATAAGATATCCGATAGTCGATAATAGATTATTGCCGATGACCATTAAAGTCTATGGGAGAGGAACAGCCCCTTCATTCTTACACCCAAAAAGGTCTGGAAAAGATGGAATTAACAAACACAACATTCAAATGGATATGTGCTACAATCAAGGCAACACACTTAGGTTATAAAAGCCACAGAAAAAAAGTCACAGACCATTTTACTATCCCTGTCTTGTACCACAGCATGACCCTTAAACCTGCATCACCCACAAATTAAAAAGTGCCCGAAGGCAGTATGATTTGAACCATCATTTTACTTGAACTGGACATTTAATATCCCTGTCCTGGAACGCAGCATGAGCCCCAAAACCCGCATGACCCCAGATTTTAAAAAATGCCGGAAAAAGGAGTCTTTCAACTACCATTTAGTTGAACTGGACATTTACTATATCTGTCCTGTTTCCACAGTATGACCATTAAACCTGTCTGACCCACAGATTAAAAAGTGCTGGGAAAGGAGTCTTTGAACCACCATTTTAGTTTCATTGGACATTGACTATACCTGTCCTGGGCCACAGCATGAGCCCCAAACCTGCATGACCCCAACATTTAAAAGTGCCGGTAAAAGGAGTCATTAAACCACCAATTTAGTTTCACTGGACATAGACTATACCTGTCCTTTTACCGCAGAATGACCCCCAAACCTGTTTGACCCACAGATCACAAGTGGCACTATGCTATTTTGTACAGTGACTGTCATTTATATTATTTTTTGGTGACTGACATTTGTTTGCAGAATTTATTTAGAGAAGTTTTATTTATAGTTTTACATTAATATTATTTTGCTTTTTTTTCAAGTGTATAACTTTCAACTAAACCCCCCCCTCAGTTTTAAAAGGGA